>JAGFPH010001052.1:7321-27943 GCA_018207615.1 Philaenus spumarius
TATCATTGCCAAGCCCTTACTCTTAAGTACTCATTGAGGTTATGTGTATTTTTTTAATAAATTACAATGTTTTTATATATTTTTAACTTTTTATGATTGTTATTGCTTTCCGTATGTCAGCTTTTTAATTAGAGCATTTTTGAGACTAGTAGTCAAAGTATTCTTGAACCATAATTATTAAAAGATGACTTATTTATAATGTCAATAGATTTTCTAGGAGTAAGAATGATGGCATCAGACCAAAAGATGAACAGAATACCAAATTTGTGCCCTATTCCAAACCCAATCACCCAAAACATACACAAGATAGCACCTTACATCAACATAGGCTACTAAAACTGAGCTATGAAAACAAAAGAATATAATACATTAAAAAAGTCATAAAGGTTTTGATTTTGAAAATAAGACTTCCATGTTTCCAAGCACTATTCATATGTTACTGATCTTTAAAGATCGCCCTTGTCACTATTGTCTCTTTTTTATTAACCGACTTCAAAAAAAGGAGGAGGTTCTCAATTCGACCTGTTTATATGGTTTTTATTTACAGCATTGTCTTTTCTCTAGTCTTAATAAATTCTAGTGAAGCGAGAAGGCTGAGGTTATGTAGTTTCGGGAGTGGTTTGTTTATGGCCTTGTCTGGCAGTTTAACTTCCTGTGCTTCTTATCAATTTCTAAATGCAAAAAGTTGAGAAACGTTTAAGTAAATAGAATTCAGACAATAGTGATGTACAGCAAAATCCCGGCTAACCGAAATCCGGGTTATCCGAAACACCTCTGAAAATCTGAAAAAAATCCAAAAATAATAACCGTATTGTATGTACAATATTTAATTTTGGTTTTTTAAATCGAAATTAGAACATTTTTCTACAACTTAAACATATACAGTATTAGAAATTAAGTTTTCTCAGAACTCGAAAAATGTTAGAAGTCCCCCTTTCCTTGTAGGACCGCCTATTTTCTCCCTCCTCAGAATCAAACCGCGAAATAAACAATCTACGTATGTCTTTTCACGCGTTTATTTATGAGCACAGAGTAACTGAAACTTTATTTTTAACGATTTACACACAAAAAGTAGGTTGAAAATGTGGAAAAACGTAATCTCCGGATGGTCCTGTCAAAATCGGTAGAGGGGGGATTCCACTATAGCAACACTGCTAACTCTCCCACCTCTTGTAAGGAACAATTCACACCGACATTGCCGACACAATAGCATATGCCTGGGAAGCGATTTTTGTAAACATAGCCTCTATGTTACTAACCGATGCATGCGTACTCGCCTTTCTTTCTTCCTCTCCAGGCACCAAGTTTACTTCCAAACGACGTGTTGTTTGTTTTACGTTATATAGCTTGGCAGTATGAATTGCACATAGCGAGTATCGTGTGAATAGCTTGCGACCGCTATATTAGGTGTGTGAAGGCCCTAAGACCATGACACACACGTTTGGAGGGATGCGAGGAACAAACAAAAATTACTGAGTTTTTGAATGAGCAATTTACGTGCTACAAACCATTAATTAAAGTATTTCTGTAAATTGATGTACCGTAATCCTAAATATGTAATTTTAACTTATATAAAGAACATAAGTGTAGCCTACAAAGATATTTTGGAATTCTTTAGACTTTCAAAACCTTTTAAAACTTTAGTGTTAGATGTTCACGGCTTAACAGGCAAAAATTGTTATCCGAAATGGCTTCCCCCCCATAAGTTCGGTTAACCAGGGTATTCTGTAAAGACCAATAACATTAACTTTGTAGCCACATCCACATAGGTAACAATCAGGTAGCAATTTAGGTGCATTAAAAAAATATAGTGGGTAGATTGTTTATTGAAGGTAGTTCAATAAATTAGAAACACAACTACAGTAATCAATTTACTTTTTTACTGCGAAAACAATAGTTTTACTTTATTTAACATTCTATTAAAAGGTTCTGTGGTGATATCCGAAAGAATGGTAGAAACAGAATCCTCGGTCATACTATCGTAGCCGTCTTTCGCTGAAACAAGAACAAAAGAAATAAACGGTACCAGGAACTGGCACATACTTTCTCACAAACATATTTAAATTATTAAACATATTTATCGTGACTTCATAATTTGTAGGTGGGGTAGGAGAAGTGATATTAAAGTAGGAAATTAACTAGCCTATTAAATATTATTAATATTAGTTAGAGAGAAAATTATTCGATCGATTTCGAACAAATTTGCACAAAACCCGTCTAGTAGGCCTGTATAGATGCACGAAAAAAGGTTTTTAAAAACAACCTCCTTTTTGGAACAAAAAACCCCCAAAAATCAATTATTATTATTAGCTAAACAAGAATTTTTAGAAAGATACGGTTTTTTGCATATGGTAGGGTACAATAAGGGTCTTCTATACCTTGCGTAAAACAGCAAAAATATGCACTTCGTATTACCGTGTTTCGGACGCCGTTTTTCAACCTAAAAAGTTGTGAAACATCTTAAATTGTTCTTAAAGGCTTTGTGCTTTTGTCTTATACCTCATAATTGAAAGAAATCGTCGGCAACTCCTTTTAATCAACCGTTTAAATGAGTAAAAAACGATTATTTTTAACGCATTTTTTGGGAGTTTTAAGCAATAATTTCCATATTTTAAGGTAACACGTAAAAAATATAAAGCCTTCTTTATAACTTAAAGTAGTTTCCCAGATTATTAATTTATAAATAGAATCCGAAACACGGTATTACGAATGCATGTTTCAACGATTTTGCGGCTTGAGTCAGGCCTTTTGCATTGAAATCATACTGTACACTCGGGAGTTTTCTTCAAGGTAAAGAAGAGCCTTAAGTGCTACAAATAAGCCAAATTTTATCAAAATCGTTAGAGCCGTTTTTTCATAAAAAAAATAATAACTGAATTTTTGGAGGTTTTTTGGCCAAAAAGGGGGTTGTTTTTAAAAAATTTTCAAAACCCTTTTTCATGCATCTATATAGGCCTATATGGCATATTTGGTGCAAATTTGTTCGAAATCGATTAAATAGTTTTCGCTCTAGCTTAGTATACATACAGACAGACATTTTGTAAAAACCACTTTTTTGGACTCAGGGGGTCCCAAAACGGATATTTCCACAAAAATCTCAACATCGATTTTTTTTGCGACCACTATACTTTCTCTATACTATAGTATAGTGAGAAAGTAAAACAATTAAAACTACAATTTTAAAGTCTGTACAAAAATGCATATACAGGGTGCGACAGAAAGAACTCCAGTATTTGAGGAGTTAATAAAAACCAAACCAAGTAAAATAGGATATTTTTATTTTCATTAACAAAGAGTATACATAATGCCGTTTAAGAATATGCAATATTAATGTGTTTTAAACAATACGTCACTCAAATGGCTGCCTCCATTGTTGATGCATTGGTTGAGCCGTTCTCTGCAGTTGTATACAGGGTGATTTTTAAGTATGGAAACGGCTTTATATTGCGCAACTGGGACGTTCTTGGCGGTAGAAACTTATGCTAACCTGTACAGTTTTAAAAATCCTACTTTTTGGTGGTTTTGAAATTTTTGTCCGCCATCTTGGTTCCGCCATATTGGATTTAACTTTATTATTTTAAATGAGATGATGGTCATATGACACATCACCTCAATGTGAAATTTCAAAAGAAAAACAATGGCGCAAACCGTTTTTTGATAGATGCCTTCGTTGTAGAGTTATTAGCATTCAAAGTTGCCGTTTTGGGAAAATTGTGTTCACAATAAAATTAGGTAGAACGCACTGCACTATCCATTTTTACATTTTTTATTCATGAAGTATCTAAAAAACTAAATTTAAATGGTGGTTAGATATGATAATAATAAGTATAACAATAAATGGACATAGCAACAACTAAAAATAAGTGGCTATTTTATGAACCATACATCAGCTGTAGGTACTAAATTCAGCTAATAGGTATCCAAAAGATCAGATGCGACAATTTGTTAAAAATTATTTCATATTCTGTTTGCAAGATCAGCTGATAAATTCAGCTAATAGGTATCTAAAAGATCAGCTGCGACAATTTGTTAAAAATTTATTTCATAATTATTCTGTTTGCAAGATCAGCTGTTAATTTACAACAATTAACTTTCTTTCATGTACTAACAGTACAATTTATACTACTACTTGATTTGATATTGCTAGTAAAAATAAAGTTTTAGGCCAAGTTGTTCATTATTTAAAGCAGTTTTATTAGTGCCTTCTGTTTATTCCGTTCATTAAATTACAAAAATTCAAATTGGAATGCCTCCTTTAAGTGAAACTGAAAGAATAACGCTGCTGATGATGCATGGGTATGGTGTGAAATAAACCTCCTCTAATAAATTTTAAATATAGCTCCGTGTTCGGAAGCTAAATGAAATGTATTACTATTTATTTACTAATAAGCCTCACATTGGAGAGCTAAGTAAATTATATTTACTAATATATTTATTTTGAACACAATATATTGTATTTAATCTGCCTTATTTAAGATAAATAATCGAAAGAAAAGAGAAACACAATTACAAAATATAGATCTAGTTTTATTTGATCATTAACAAAAGAAAAATTCAAAAATTACTGAATGTCTCTGAACATCACTACATCAATTTTCAAACATTGGAATATAATCCTTTAGAATTTTCTATTAGCTTCAAAGCTCTTAATCTCGGGGTTTGCGGTTAGAGCCGGCTTTTCCCAATCTTATTTGACTATTAATAAAAAGAACATATATACCATATAACTAGAATTAATTATAAATAACAAATAGAACAGTAATAATGAATGTCAATGGATGTATAGGACTATGGGCGAATATAAGTTCTTAGGGAAAACACTATATCAATATTTTGGACTATAATTGTTTATTAATTGTATATTGAATATTGTTCAATGAATAAGGTTAGTATTATAGTTCAAATTTTCACTATTAACATATTTTATATATAATATGCCAACTTAGTCTATTATAAAAAGGATGGGTCTCACCATAGGTTAAATGTTCAGTATTTATGGTTAGGCCTATATCTCGGTTTTCTGTAGTAGGCCTATTATTGAATATTTAGCTTTTTAGCTAAACATCTTCTTTTGATGTCTGGTCTTGTTTATCTAACCGTATACAGTTTAAAATTAAATCTCTTCATTATAATTTACACAACATAAAAATGGAAAATGCTTGCCCTTTTTTTGCTCATACAATAATGAAAAGTTTTATTCTCTTCAAAACAGCTGTAATATTTTAAACAGCACTTGCTCACTAGATGTTTTGCACTTGGAATAATGGTGTTTTATGTATGTATCTATTTAAATTTACTTCTACTAATTGTTAATAGTTTTAATGAAAGATTTAATCCTAATACAATGATTAATATTTATTTGACAAGGATAAACAATTTTATTTTATTAACAAAATACTTAAATAACTCCATTATTCTAGGACATTATTTTATATCGGATTTTAATATTTAGAAGTAAAAGAAATAAATAAATATTTTGAATTTTGCTGCTACTCGTGAACCAATCATATTAGAGTTCCGTCAGAGTGTGCGTGTTTAAGGTAACATGGCGACATCTTCAATGAAGCCTAAATTTGATATTTAAGTCGTTTTCTTAATGACCCTGTTTTAACTGTATATATTTAATTTTTTTTGCCAAAGACAAAAAAAAATATGATTTTGTAAATATTTAATGAATGGGATTAAATCTTACATCGTAGTAGACTGATTGTTTTACTATAACTATTTATTTAGATCTTTTAAATATGAGATTATATATTTTGAATTGTTACAGGTGATAGAGTACGGCCTTTACAAGAGGTATGTGATTTATTTAATAATACATTTCTAAACCGAGAACCGATTTCTAAATCCACTGTGAGCAAGACAGTACGACGATTTGAAGAAACCGGTACTGTAAATAATCGACCTCGCACCGGTAGGCCACGAACTGTTACAACTGATGCAAATTCTTTAGATGTATTGCAGTATTTTGTTGACGACCAGCATTCATCAATTAGACAAGTCGTTGACCAACATGTCATAAGTTATTCTTCAATCCAAAAAATTCTCATGACAAATAAATTTCACCCTTATAAGCTACACTTGGTGCAAGAACTTTCGGAAGACGATTTTGACCGCAGAGTAGAGTACTGTGATACAGTAATGCAAAAATTAGACATTGACAATAATTTTTCTAATTTAATAGTATTTTCTGATGAGACAACGTTCCTGTTAAATGGTGAAGTGAATAAGCAAAACTGTAGATAATGGAGCACAAATAATCCCAGATGGATGATGGAAGCTCATACGCAACATCCTCAGAAAGTAAATGTTTGGGCGGGAATCGTTGGTCATTGTATTGTAGGACCTTTTATTTTAGATGGAAATTTAACAGGAGAAACTTACTGCGACTTGTTAGTGAGTAGGATTATACCAAATATCCGGGAAACTCTTAGACAAGATTTGGATAACTTATGGTTTCAACAAGACGGGGCACCACCTCACTATTATCTAAGGGCGCGGCAAATTTTAAATGAACATTTTCCAAATCGCTGGATAGGTCGTAGAGGAGAAATAGAATGGCCTGCGAGGTCACCAGACCTCTCTCCTCTTGATTACTATTTTTGGGGGTACCTTAAACAAATAGTTTACCAGACAAAGCCTGCAGATATTAACGAATTGAAGAGAAGAATAATTAATTGATGAATCTGCTCGTGTACCACCAGACATGATACAAAAAGTTACAAACGAATATTATTCCAGGTTAGCACACTGCCAAGCTGTAGAAGGGAAGCATTTTGAACATTTACTTTAGAAAGGTATTCTGTCAAAATTAGTTAAATACTTTATTTAAATTTAGTTTTTTAGATATTTCATGAATAAAAAATGTAAAAATGGATACTTCATGAATAAAAAATGTAAAAATGGATAGTGCAGTGCGTTCTACCTAATTTTATTCTTTTCTCATAAAAAAAACTAATTGTTAACTCCTACAATAGCAACAATCATACAAAATCCTAATACCCAATTAAAAAATAAACGGTACCAGAAACTGGCACACACTTTCTCACAAACATTTTAAAATTATTAACACGTTCACTGCTAAGGACGCACATGTGAGCTTGACACTATGAGAAGCGGCCTACGCACAGTGCATTGCACGTCAACCCCATATTGGGAATATTTTCAATACAAAATGCATTGCGTGCTTCGCACGCCAACTCCCATATGTAACCCCAACTGTGATTTCATAATTGTATCAAAGTAGGAGAGGGGATAGTACATTAAAGTAGGATAGAAAATAATAAAAATTATTAATATTAGCTAAAGAGGAAACTATTCAATCGATTTCGAACAAATTTGTACCAAACATGTCAATTAGGCCTATATAGACGCAGGAAAAAAGGTTTTGAAAAACAACCCCCTTTTCGGCCAAAAACTCCCAAAAATTAGATATTATTATTATCATTAGCTAAACGAGAATTTTTTTAAAGATGCGGTTTTTTGCATATGGTAGGGTACATTAAGGGCTACAAATAAGGCAAATTTTATCAAAATCGTTAGAGCGGGTTTTTTTATAAAAAAATAATAACTGATTTTTTGAGGGTGTTTTGGCCAAAAGAGGTTTTTTCAAAACCTTTTTTCGTGCACCTATACAGGCCTAATTGACATGTTTGGTGCAAATTTGTTCGAAATCGATCGAATAGTTTTCTCTCTAGCTTTGTATACATACAGACAGACCTTTGTAAAAACCACTATTTTAGACTCAGGGGGTCCCAAAACGAATATTTCCACAAACATCTCAACATCAATTTTTTTTTGCGATCACTATACTTTCTCTATACTATAGTTTAGTGAGAAAGTAAAAACAATACTTTGTGAAGAAAATACAACACTTTATTTCTCTCCGTGCAACTTTAGTAGCAGATATTTGAATCTCTTGGGGAGCCCAACTTGACAAATAATGTCCTGGTATTAGTTATGATATGCATAGTGATCTTAGAACGACTAAACTCATCTTATGTTGTAAAGGTTGTTACTGAAGTAGCTCCTCTACAACTTCTTTTTAGTCAAAGTCATTCATTCAACTTTTGTTAGAAAAACTTTCCTCTTAAACATTAAAGCTCTTATATTTTTTTCAAGATAAGAAATATTTTTCTTAAATAAAAAAACATAATTTGATAAACCTATTCATCACTATTTAGCTGCATTGCACTTAAGCTATACAATAAGTTGAAAAGCACAAAAATGACTTACTTTTTACTGCTAAATGCCCAAAGAGTTCACACAGTGCTGGGTGGAAGACTGTAAGATTTTTTATCCCTAAAACAAACAAACAAATTATTTACATATTACAATGTGAAAATCTCCATATACAAAAATGTACTGACTGACTGCTGATCAATGTCCAACAAAACTATGATAGCTAGAGACTTAAAATGTTCAGGGTATCTTCATACAACTATGTAGAGGTGCACTTAGAAAAGAATTTGCAAAATTTGAATTTGAGGGTTGAAACAACCCCTAAAACGATAAACATTAATTGTTATACTTTCTTTAAAGCTATAGAGCTAAAACTGTGTACTTTTATTTCTTTTATTGTGGCAAAAATTACTTTTGTCTAAAGGGTAAATATTGATAAATACCCGTAAAACAATAAATAATAATGTTCATACTTTTCTTTAAGCTAGATAGCTACAATTGATTGTCCTTATTTCTTAAATGGTACTAAGAAAAATAAACCAAACTCATTTCTGTTACCTGTGACTATCATACTTGCAGAACAATGGGGTTACTACCCGCTATATATTAACCCTTCAACGTGTTTTGCCAGGATTTTTGTTCCCTTGACGCATTTTGATGTATAGTGTACGCTCGGGAACATTCCGTCTAGAAGCTAAACTTGAAACTATCTCGAAGCGATCGATATTGTAGCATAAAGTAGAGATGTTGGCTGATTGAAATTAAAAAAATTAAAAGAAATGTGATACTTCTGTTGCCTTTAGTGGCGAAATTAGTTCACCAGTGTAACAGCTGTTTTACCATACAAGTTTGTGATATTGTTGACATTGTGTCTACTACGTATTTGTTTACATTTGATCACTTATAGCGTGTTTTATGTTTGTTAGTTGATTGAATACATTTGGAAATCGTGTTTTGAATATTTTATGTTGGTTTTATTAGTGTTTTCTTAGGTATGTGTTTTGTGATAAGACTTACCACATTAAAGCTAACTTTTGACTGGTATGTAAATATGTTATCACAAAAAAATTCATGTGTTATTGATATTACCAAAAAGAATGTAATCCGCTGTTTAATTTAGTAAAAGAATCATTCAAATATTCCAAAAAATAAGTTAGTTACTAACGTTTTTATACAAACATGTTTCACAACTCCTGAAAGCTTAAAAAAGTCCTGCAGCAGGGGGAGTATCTCTCATAAAAAGTCACACGTTGAAAGGTTAAAAAATAACTTCTATTAATATCTATAAATCTAGATACCTGAAATTTTGTACGATTTATTCATAAGTTATATTAAAAAAAGAAAAACCATTTGAATGTTGATTACTTGCATCTAAGGGATAAAATGGGGCAATTACACTTTTATGTAGCCATTAATTTAGGTAGAATGTACAGAGGTATAACATTTTTAACATAGGTGAACGGAAGGGGTACTGGATGCGCTTCGAAAAATGAGTTATAATAATTGCATTCGTTTGCAAACTGTTGGGAAACATTGTTGCGCTTACCATTTCACAACTGGTCATGTATGTGCACATTGATTGATGGGAAAACGTTGATAGATTTGGAAAAAACTCACTACTCAGCGGATTTTTGGGCCAGGAAACTCAGATCTTGTGTCGGGTTTAAACACAATTATTGCACTCGATATTCATTTCATTACATTTTGTACCTGCTAGTAAATATGATAATTTGAAAGGTAAGCAATAGTGATTTAAGGATTAAAATTCATAATTAATTAACAAACCATTACATTGTAAAATCTGTATAACTGATATCTTTTCCAAAATCAGTAAATAACTAAGCTAAGTAAATATCTAAACTTTAATGAATACACTTTTGTTTGCTCAAATATTTATAGATGGTGCTCTATTTTTGGAAAAAATTTGCATCTGGATCATTACTGCTAATCGCGGTCCGATTAAGACTCTAAAAATACTCTCATATATCCATTAATACATACCAAATGTAGGCTTGCGAGCCCATACATAGACGCGAATGTAGTCACGTTTACCATCGTCAGTCTTCTGACCAATAGCCACACTGCGAGTTATATATATATTGTATGGCTCTTCATTTTCTTGTAGTAAATTTGTTAACATGTACACATTTCTGTAACATAGAACAGGATAAACATTTACTAAAGAAGTAATTCTTAATCAAACAAAGGTTTTCATGCTGTTATCTCAACATACGCAACATCCAAAATGTCCTTAATAACTTTTAAACTGTTCAAAATAAACTTTAACTTAATTTATGTTTATGTTGATTAAGCTCAACAATATTAGGTAACCTAAAGCATATAACTCTAAAGCGGACTACACACTACCATGCCTAGCACGACGTGCAGGCACGAACGTGCAGAAATTAGCGACAACATGCTAGTGTGTATGCATCACCGTGCAAGGTACGACGTACCTGGCCTGGCATGATGAGAATCAAGACAGGTTTGATTTTCGACCCGCTAGGCGCGTGGCATTCAAGTACAACATGCAAGTGTGTAGTCCCAGTAGCGTGCAACGTGCCGTCTTGAGTGGTCGAAGCTAGTGTCCGTATAGTTGCTAGTTAGTTGTGTTCTTGTTTTGGTGAGCATTTTGGGAACAATGGCTGATTCGTCATCGTTTTTATCAGCCCAATTTCTACCTGTGTTTATTGAAGAGTATAGGAAGCACCGATGTCTCTGGCAAGTGAAGAGCAAGGAATATTCCAACAAGAATTTAAAAGCAGCAGCCTACAAAGAGTTGGTAGAGCTTACTATAGATGTTATACCGGGCTGTGATGTTGATTTCATTAAAAAGAAGATAGATATGATTCGAGGCAACTTCAGACGTGAGAACAAGAAGATAAAAGGTTCTATGAAAACAGGAAGCGGAACAGATTCGGTGTACCAACCGAAACTTTGGTATTATAACTTATTAACGTTTCTACCACTTATTAACTTATTAACTTTGTGTCATTTCGCTCTATTGTTGGTCGTACTTTTTCAAGAAGGTAACCAAAAGTCATATCATCCATTCGAAGATAATTCCTATAATCATCGGGGTTGTTTTCTTTCAGATGTTTTAATAATCTCATATCGGAGTATTTGTCCTTTTGTTGTAGCCATGGTTTGGTCCACACAGCTCTGTTTTTCCTTCTTTTCTTCTTCATATCATTTAAAGTGCTGATTATGAGAAGACTCATAGCTTGCTTTTGTTGTAGAGTCATTTCAGTAAGAAGAACCTAACTTTGTAATTACACTAAAACGTACTATCACTTTTAATATTTTGTACTTTTCAATTGAATTACTACAAACAAACTTGCATAATTAATAACAACTGGACCTCAAAGAAGCAGCTCACGGCACGTCAACTGGTACACTGACATTGTAGTGTGTATGCTTTGGTCGTGCCGTGCGAGGCATGACAAGCCACGCACGTCGTGCTAGGCATGGTAGTGTGTAGTCCGCTTTAGGTTTATGTTGGCAAAGGCATTTAAAGATAAACATTTACGATTAGATGCAATATTTACATTTTCCTGATCCTCTGAGTTCGACATTGTCAATTTAGTCTTAATTAACCAGGATTATGCATTGAAAATAGACATTAGTAAATAGTACAAAATGTTGATTATAAATAGTGTACAGTACAAATTAATGCAATCTTCTCTGATGGCTTGGAAATTGTAAATTACGATAGTTTTAAAAATACATTTTGAGCTTAACTTGTTAAATAAATAGTATGAAAGTTGAAGAAGTGATTCACTAAATTTCTAGCCCATAAGTAATAAATATTGAAAGACAACTGCAGACATTGAAGGAACTAAATTTGATGTATTATGTTGGTAGTATGTATAATTCATCTGTGATGCTGTGACAAACAAGGACAGAATTTTGGTCTAAGATGTTGGTACAAATCGTAAGTCGATGTAGGGAAGCATATTACGGTCCCCTAGCAAGATCAGGCGATGTGACGTCACACATACAGGAAAAGGACGCTACAAAAGTAAAAGCTTTGTTCGCAATCGCTCAGCAGACTAGATAGAGTGAGGATCTGTTCGCAGGTGGTCTTGTGAAATGTATTCACAATATGGTTTTTAGCGGTAATTGAAGTTTAATTACCGTTAAACAATGTATTAACAAAAGTAGAGACAGTGCCGTGCACTTATTCGTAAGACGACGTAAATTTGTGCGTAATGTGGTACGAGAAAACTAACTTTGAAAATCTTGAGTAATGGCATGGCGTAACTTGAACATGTTTCGCATAAAAAACCTTTCAACGAGTGTCTAAGTGAGTCAAATACGGCGAGGCTAGAGTGCTACGAACTAAAAACATAAAGGGGTTGTTTGTTTTAAATTAATTTTAAAGGTTTTGTAAGTTTTTTTCTTTTTTAATAATTTGAAAGTGCACTATAAAATAAAGAATACGTAAGTAATAATTTTAAGTTTAACTAAGTCTGCATTTGAATATTTTAATAATATAAGTAGTCATAGATTTAGAATGAAATGGTTAATAATTAGTATGTATGCTTGAGTGTCTGAGTTTGGTAAGCGTGGTTATGATTTGCCAATATATTTTTTATTTATTTGTGTGTTCTAAAAAACTGAAATGAGGCATTAAAAGATTAATGCCAACTACTATGCTTTCTTAATTTGAGTTCTTTCCTTCCCAGAAGTACTTTATGGTAAATCGAACCTTGTAACTAGAAAATTAACTTCAGTGTAGTTTATAAGTGATCAAAAATGGCGTCGGTCGTTGGTGAAGGTGATACGTTTGGCGGTAAAGGCTTCTATGCGTAGAAACATAGATGCCAAGCTTCCAGAAGAGTCCATCTTGTAGCCAACTAACTGTACGCACAGATGTAATAAATTAATGCGTAACAGAGATTTGATAGTCAACTGTGATAGACACAGATCTGACTACAACATAACCTAACTTCAATTTTGGGGTTATGTTTGATTGTTTTTGTTATGATTAAGGGAATAATGTGTTGTAATATTTTGAATTAATAATTAAATAAGTAAAGTAAAGTATATGGATTGAAGGTAGGATGTTACAAATAATTGTTACGCAGTAAAGGTTATTTTTTTTATTAAAATCAACTTAGAAAAAATTTGTCAAAATTAATTATTTATTTTTTTTATTTTTCTATTAATAAATTTGTTTGTAAACGGCTTGTGAAGGCACAGCACGTTACAAAATGGCGCCCGAACTGGGACCTGATTGTAACAGTGAGACGACAGCACGTTACAAAATGGCGCCCGAACTGGGACCTGATTGTAACAGTGAGACGACAGCACGTTACAAAATGGCGCCCGAACTGGGACCTGATTGTAACAGTGAGACGACAGCACGTTACATGCCGTGGCAATGGAAGTGCCACAACCAAACTCAAACACAACGCCTCACAACTAATACGTTTTCTTACCTAAATGCATTTCAATGGCAATATTGCCATCTTAACTTCCACACGAGCTACAATAATTCAACTATAATAATCCGTTATTGTAGTTCACTGAAGATGGCATCATTGCCTTTGAAACGTGTTTTGAGGAAATCAAAATATAATTTGATTTATATACCATATTTCCAGTTTACCATAAATTCCGACACTGAACTAAACATTCTAAACAAAATACAATTCAATCCAGTTTTGAGATTGGAGGTAAGCTGTGCGGAAAGAAAATAGTTAAACTATCTGCCTAACTCATAACAAAAACTAATGAATGAAAACAACCTTGCCACTTCTTCTGTGTCTTGTCCAGGTCGAAATTCAAAAACAAATCCTTTACTTGGAAATGCAGTTAAGGTGTGGCAGGGACCGCTTAGATGTTGCACTTCCTGGAATGAAAAGGAAAATGGTTTCAAAATAGAAAATTTCTAAACATGGTTAACAGTACAGGTCAGTCGTAACTAGTTTACATAGTATTGTGCCCAGCAAAGTTTCCTAAAATCATAAAGAGTAATTTAGCAAGAAATATAAACTTTGAAAATAATTCTCAGTTTGGAGTTATCTTAGTACTAATAAAAAAGAAGCAAAACATTTAACTGTTGAATCTCCACGTGGGGTTTTAACTCGGTCGAGGACTAAGAAACTAAACTTAAAGAACAATAGGCCACTCCCCTATCTGGCTGCCACTCCCCCGGCCAGTTGTTGTTCTGACTCAGGTCTGACAACACGTTTGCTCTCAGGTGTGTGTTTGTGTTTTTCTGTGTTTATCATATTGTGTTTTTGACTTCTCACTTTCAGCTTTGAGATGTACTACATAGATGTTTAAGGTTAGTGGTATATTTTTAGTTTTACATTGTTTTCTTGGTAACGGGAGTTGATTCATATTCCTGAAACAAGGTAGCTTGGTCCCCAGAACACGTTTTGGGGTGTCATTAAAATTTTATAAATATGTTCGCACTCTAACAGCTGCATTTTAAATCCGATTTGGTCCAAATTTGGTACACTCGTTGGTTCTGTAAGTAGTTCAGACGAGTTTGATAGCCAAAAAATCCGACAACCGGAAGCACGTTTTTTTACAGGAAGTAACTGTTTTTGGAGATTTTTCTTACTAGAATGAAACTTGTTTAGGGTTTTACCAAAAACATTAGATGTAGGATATTATTCTGCACGTTTTGTGTTTTTTACACAACCTTCTTTCTACTTGCTTGGTTCCCCCAAAATCGATCAAAATGTAAAATTCCAAAAGTACCCGTTTTTTTTATTGTCCCCATGTGGGCGATTTTACCATGGGGGCATCTGCTGATCCGAGACCGGCGATCGAGTTTGTACTCTGCGAGCAAAGCGAAGATGTCCATATCCCAAGGTCGAAGTGCAAACTTGCAAAGCGAGTTTTTCCGCTGTGTACGGAATGAAGCAGCGTGCGAGTCGAAGTTGGAGGCTTAGGTGCAAAAAAAATCTACTAATACATTTCGTACACACAAACAGATATCCAGCGCCACCGTGCGTAGACCATCTTCAAAAAATGTTGGTGGAAACCCTCAAACTTATAAATTTACTTTTGGAAATTCGCTAAACTTACATCAGCGGTTCAGATGCGAGATTGAATTATTGTGTAAATAAATTTAACTACAATGCATTACATTTTCACAAGCAAAGCCAGATAAGACAGTTGTTGTAAACATTTAGTACATATTTTATATTGTTTCTGTTTCGGTGGATTTATTCAAATTTACAAGACCGACAGGTAACAAAGATTTCTTTACACTTGAGAGTACATATGTTTTCAAGACACCCTTTATGATCCTAATCTAGGCCCATTGTGTGTACTATTTTTATGTTGTTATGTAAATTTACATATTTAAACTCAGGCCTAGATATTAAAGTAATTACTGACAGATAAGATAGTTAGTAATGTACAAATATCATCTCTAAAAATAGAGAGATCCAACTATGTAATCAGTTATTTTCCTCTGCACTTTACTTGCATATTCATTTTTATCAATAATTACAGGGAAATGAATTTTTAGTTACAAAATCAGAAACTCCAACGGATGAAAATTTCATTTTAAGTAGATTTTCTTAATGAACTAATATTTACGAACTTTCGTGTATTTCATTTGCTAATTAAATAAAATGTTATCAAATTTTTTAAGCAGATGTATCATGTCTTTAAGTTTATTACATTTGATTTGAAGAATAAATAACTTGAATGAACTTAATATAAATTCTTTTTATAGTCTGTAACAAAGTGGTCTCTATAATAGCTGCTTCAACGGTGTTAAAAATAAAGACTACTTAAAAAGCTATTCAAGCAATTATTATTAATTTGTAAAAATATTTAAATAAAAAAAAAGACATTTCAGCTTCTGTCAACTACTTTTTGTTAAATTATATTTTCTTCTTTATAGAAACTTGTAATAAAGTAGCAAGAATTGTCTTCGAGTGACCTTGTCTTTCCTTGTACAGTAGAAACCCTCTTAACCGGTCTGGTCGAGACCGAGACCCTGGCCGGTTACCTGTTTGGCCGATTGATCCAAGGTTCCCGTAAAAAATAGATTTTTTCTCAAAAATAACCTACATATTTCATTAATAGACAAGCTAATAAGACGTTATTGCAACCCATTTTATTGTATGTACAACATACATAAACAAACACCAACAAATTAAACTTACATAAACTTTGAAAACTGAACTTACATTACACTGTATTATTGTTTTAAAAAATCAGTTATTTTTGTCTGTTCTTTAACTTTTAAAGATTCTTTTAAAGCCAAGTCTCTCCATTTTCGTATACGTTCATCAAGTCCAATGCCGTTGAATCTTTTTGCTGCTCAACATATTATGTAATATGTTACAAATATTACATATTTTGCTCCCACGAAATTCAGTAAAGGTTCAGACAAAGTTAGACGAAGAAAAAGCTGCTTTGTCAATTAATTCTAAGAAAACATACAGGTGCTGCGGAAGCAAGAGTGGAATCAAACTCATACTCCCTCTCCCCTGTTCTGCCTGCCACAACACTAACACATTGCACACCTAAAGTTGCGTCAACTAGCTTTATTTTCCAGGAAATGTCCGTCAAACAATCAATGTTTGAGACTTCGACCAGTTACAGTAATATAATCTATAAGAGAAAAAAACTGTATTGTTCCACGGGATAGGCCGGTTGATCCGAGACCGGTTAGGAAGAGTTCTACTGTAAATAAGAAATATGTCCATACCAGTTAAATTTAAGCTATAAATAAAATTATCTAGGGAAGACCCCTGCATGCTTCGTACACCAACAAACACATATTTTATAATTTATTTTTAATAAAGGTGTAGGATTAATCACATGCTCAAAGCTAAGATAAATAAAATCAAATGCTTGAATGAAATTATCGACTTTCCAGTAAAGGAAACCTATTGTAATGGTTACGAAAATATAAATAAAAATACTTAACATATTTAAATGTTTTAAGGTCACAACATTATTTTAAAAAAGATATATGATTATGTGCATACATATATATACGTAGACATATTTTTCCTGCATTAAACCTCACAAATAAAAACTGACATTGACTTTGTTGGTAAATCGAAGCATATTAACGTCGATATGAAAGAAATGTCATCAAATTTGATGTAGCCGTTTTATTGAAACTTCAATTTTTATCTACACATAGGCATGTTAATTGTCACAAACTAAGAATCAATAAATAGCTAACAAATAAAAAATGACATCGACTTGGTTGGCGTGCCAATCGAAATGTATGTCAATATGATATTAAAGAAATTTCATCAAATTCGTTCTTCATGGCTTCTACTGTTATCTGATCATGTTAAGATTGGCACAAAATAAAAATACCATGGAAAAGCTGAAATTGCAAAGATTTTGTTTACAGGTACCGGTAAGTTTTTAATAATATTTCCATAACGATTAAATTTATTTAATAAAAGGGTAAATTTTCTTTTAAAATATTAATAGACTTACATACATAAAAATCAATATTATTACTGAGTTGCGATTTAATGATCAACTATTCTTTTTTTTTTTTTTTTTGTATAGGCTTATTTTAAATTGTAAAATACTCTACGATAGCCTAGGCCCACTATTAACATTTGTAACTGTGTATTACTGTACACTGAAACCTCGTTTATCCGAAATTGATGGGACCAGACCTTTTCCAGATAAACAAAATTTTTAATAAACCGATTTTGGCGTTTCTTACCATTATTAGGCCTACAGTTTTAAGGAAAAAATCAAATAATTTTTGGTAAAAAATTACACAAACAATAAAATTATTTATTTTGTGTTGCATTTAAACTAAAATTGAGATTTTTATAATGAAATAACAAAATATTTACAGTATTTAAAAAAAATTTCAAAATTTTGTTTGGATAAACCGAATTTTTGAATAAACGAGGTTTTAGTGTACTTATAAAACTAGAATATTAATATTATTACTATCAATAATTTAATTTATCTCATACTGAAAGAATATCATGTGGACTTTGTGGGCTGCTCTTCATGTTATTTAATAATTAATTTTTTTTATTCCATAATTCAATATAGTTTTCTTAAAAGTGCCCGGAAATTGTTTTGAAATTCACACGGACGATAATATTGTTGAAATGAAACTCACCACTGTTTCTAACAACATCGGCCTGTCCAAATAATAAGAGTGAAAATGCAGATGATTTAAAGAGCAGTAAGCACACAGTCCATTGAAACCAACACGCAAAGATCTGAAACAAGAAATTACAATTACATAGCCTAAAGTCCAATAGACAAATAGTTAATGTATCTAGTAAATTAGAAAAAAATTTAAATTCCATGATTTAGCCTATGGATTAGTGTATTAATATAATAATCAATATTACCTTAATTAGTTAGTGACTAACCTCCATGACGTCAGATGCGTAAATGAACTTTTATTAAATTTTGACGATCTCCACTCGGAGCAAAATATATGTTTTTATTAATGTTTTTTGTGTTGTTAAGTGTTTACCTGAAGATGGGCGAATGCCCGAAACCGCGGTAGTAAAATAGGAAGTGAGAAGAAGGAAGGATTAGTTGATGTACCAAATTAAGGTAATATTGATTATTATAGAAAAAAATCACTTTTATTAGCCAATTTCAAAGTTTTGAATAATTTTAAAAAACACACTCAGAAAAAGAATTATTAACACAATAAAATCAGTTTTAAAATATTTTTTTCTTTGTTACCGTTTCACTGTCACAGATTGACAGGCAACTGGGTAAAATCAAACCATGTTTATTAATAAACAACTATAACTGTGTATATATGAACTGGAGAAGGAAATGTGGATCACCAAAGCAATACACCTGAGTTGGGAAGGAGAGAAATTTAAGTGTGGGTTATACAACAGAGTGTTTATTTATACAAAGAACTAATCTATCACTGTGGCCTTAACATTATTTGGTCTATTCTATATTAATATTATAAAGAGGTAAAATTTGTTTGTTTATTTGTTTGTTTGTATGCAGGGGGTAATCTCTGGAACTACTGAACCGATTGAAAAAATAGTTTTACTAATAAAAAGCTACACTATCCCTGAGTACATAGGCTATAATTCATTTTGATAAAAAAAATTTGATTTCAACATTTGTAAATTTAGTAGGAAAAAATCCTAGGTTAGGCCTAGACTGATGAACCAACACATTTATTCAAATTTATTACCATAGCAACCAATTGAATAAAAGAACAAATAAAACAGCTGTTTGCTCCAATACTCCCATTAACAGCTGATTTAAAAATTTGCAGCAATTATTTGTATTTCTAACTTTTAGGTGATGTTTTTATTGAAATGTAGAAACTGAGCCTTGATGGTTCTTTTAACCTTTGTCATAACTTCTGTTAAAAAATATACAAAATAATTTTATTTCAACATTTAACATTATTTACCATCTTAACTTTGGGGTTATTATTAATCCTACACCTTTATTATAAAGAAAACATAACATGATTATGTGTATAGAAGGTTCCAACGAGGTTGGCGTGCGAAGCACGCTGGGGTTTCCCCTAGTTTTGCACACCCTTTGTTTTGTTAAAAATTTGGAATACAAGGAGAAAATAAATAATTTTATATGAGTTATTATATTTTTAAACATTGCCATTTCTTAAAATATTCAATGACAACTATTGTTTCATCAATGAAAAAGTTGTTAATGCTGGAATCTTTTTATAATGATCAATTTAAAAAAAATGTGTGGTACTATAAATTTAAAAATCCTCAGGCGATGATAACCACCTAGGTTTTTCGCCTTTAAAAACTAAAAATAATATTAAAAATCCTGATTTTCTATATATTTGTGTAATGTCACCATTTTTAACATCAACCTATTTTACCTTAATTATTGAGCTAAATGATTTAAATTTAGTTATATCCAAAACCTTCTGTAAAATTGAAACAGTAGTATTCGAGTTATAACCATTTTTTATGCTGTTATACCATCAAAAATCTAGATTTTTCAACATGATATCCTGTTCAAGTTTTAGGGGTTTTGAAGTTAAATTTCTTAGAACAGAAAATAGGTGGAAATACAGTTTCATTTCCACTTTTCTCCTAAATGTGTACCGTTTTCAAATAAAATATTGATTCTATAATACACCATCCTGAAATTATTAAAAATCGAGAAAATAATTTAATCCAAGAGGGCATACATAAAACAAACATGCTTTACAATCCAATTTACAGAATTAAAAACAATACAGTAAAGGTTGCAAAACTTACGGAGTATTGCCAAGAAGAACTATTTCAATAGCCTCACGTAAACTATCCAAAGTTGGTATTTGTGGCAAACAGCTGGACATAGAAGGTAAATACAAACAATGACCAAACTCCAAAGGACTTACATTTATGGCTAAATAGTTGCCTGTAACATAGAACAATCTGTTTGGTACACAATAAATACAAAAACTATGCACAAATATAGCATATACTATACAAGAATAATTTTTATAAA
>JAGFPH010001052.1:32943-53946 GCA_018207615.1 Philaenus spumarius
CGATATACCGATTATATATCGTGGAAAGTTCAACATATTCATTTTATGGCATTTTATATTTTGATGCCTCTTATTATATGTACATCAAAATTTCTCTAAGATTAATAGGTAGTTTATGAGACTTCACTGGTGGGACAACGGCTATTTGTTTTCAAAAACTATAAAAGTTAAGTAATTTATAATTAAATGAAACTAACCAATATGTTAAAATATTGCTGTACCATTAGCTTTTCTGTCTTTATTAATCATTTCAAAAATAATTTCTTTCTTATCCATTTTAGTAAAATTGAAGTGCTGTGGATTGAATGGTTGATTAATACTGTTTACTTCTTGAGGTGTTCTTCGATTCTCCGCTCTGTCCAGATTTAGCTGGAATCACAAGCAATTATTTTGAATTAGAGTGTATATACTGTAATTATTCAAAATTTATTTATAAATAATTAAATTGTTATGGGTTATAAATTATTTATTGTTCACATATTTATATTTACATAATACACACAAGTTCTTTTTTCTCAGATTTCTGGTTCTAGGCTCAATACTTGATTTTAAAATTACTTCATATTTACAAAAAACAATTAAAGTTATGCCAAAAATACACAGACTCAAAAGTTCATTTATGCATTGTTATTTCAGCAATTGTTTTACTAACATATGGTTTAGCTGGCAGAAAAATGCCCATATAAAAAGTATTAAATATATTTTTGAGTATATACAAAGTGCTGAAAAGTCCAGAGTCCCTGTAAATGTTTAGTGAGTGGGTAGAGAAAATCCAAATTAATAAAACGCTTTTAAGGCATAACATTATACTTTTTATGCCTGGGGCAACTTTGACCTCATATTCAAAATTGAAATTTTCTGAGGTTCTCAAATTTGTTTGATATAAACCCCTATCGTGCGACTCCTCTTTTTAAAAGTATTAATAAAAAACGACGACCATTTTCAGTAGGTTTACGATAGAGACCTCTAGTTTAGTTTGTTGGATTGCTTTAATCAATGCATTTAAAATGAGAGGTCACACGATAGGGGGCTACATTTAAAAAATGTTTAGCAACAAACAAAATTTCCAATTTTGGATATGGAAGCAAATTTGCCCTGTACATTAAAAAGTATATTTTTTATGCCTTGTAAACATTTTATGAATTTGGCTTTTCTCTACCCACTCACTAAAGAGTTACAGGGGTGACTCCGGACTTTTCAGCACCCTTGTATAGGCCCTTCAATCCGCCTATCATAACCTATAAATCAAGGAGGTAAACAAACACACAAAAGAAGAGCACGCTTTTACGTACCACAGCTGTAAACTTTAATTTCGGCTAACTCCGAGCGTAGTCGGGAGTCCTATCTAGACTACAGGGACAAACAATGTTATACCGGCAATTCCCCCTCCGCTCTCCTGTGCATAGGCCAAGAGGCTCATTGTTGGGTTGATCCGCCCACTGTAAACAAGACTTCTAGAGTCACGCTTTATAACTCCCTGTCGTATTTTAACAACTTTCACTCTATATTATTGGAATTATATAACCCAGTACTAAATATTTATAGTTGTTAAAATACTATGTTATTAAATCAATTTGCTTGTTGGTTCACTGAACCACAGCTATATTGTGAATGAAATGTTAGATACAAAATATTTTGGCACAAATCTATTAGCGGAACAAAATGAATTCAATGATAAAATTGTTTAATTTTTAAACATACTGATCCTTTTACTGTGTTGCAAAGTCGAGGATCACTCTACAGTAGGTGAAATCTATTTTACCTGAGCAAACAATTTAAATTTTCCAGGAAGTATCTTGCAATCTTTGATGTTTAATTTGTACCTAAAACTTCCTTCGTCCACTTTTGTTTGCCAAGAGGTTTGGACAGTTTTATCAAAATTGGTAGTTCCTCTTTTATTTTCCCAGTGAGTATTGTAGATAAAGTCTTCTTTTGAATATATATACTTAGTTACATGATCAGTAGCCATTGTGATGCAATAAACGGAATGCCTAAAAAATTTACAGACATATTCGATTAGGTTTGGATAAAATGAGTTGAAACACTTATCCAACTATATGCTAAATAAAAACTAATTTGAGTCAGAACTAGAGCTACTGTACGCACACTAAGTATTCTTGCACCGAGTCAAAGGGATGCTTCCCAATTTTTGAAGGAAAATGTTCGTTGGTTTGACTCAACGGCTACACGACTCGTTTTTTTTATGTAGCACTATTTACTCTCCATTCCCAAAAAAAGACCTGTCTTGTTTAGCTTTATCTTTGTGTTTAGTTTTTAATCAGTAAAAGGATTGTTCATTTACATTTTCACAGGTAGCCTAAGTAGGCTACAATTTATATTTCATACTAGTAAGTTCCCATGAAAAATCACAGGCAGATTGTGACACTTACAGTCCATGTAACAGAAATATCATAAATTTGACAAGTAAATTCCCATAACGACTAAAACATAGAAGGATGGTCTGGTAGATAAAGAGACGCAATATGCAATAATAAATATTTATAATTCATGTATACATATATAAATTCATTTAAGACGCAAAATAGTTAAAGCATAATGATTTAGATAACATAAAATAATAAAGATTAAAAAGCAGACTATGTAATAAAGATTAAAAAGCAGACTTAAAAACATTAATGAGTAAAAGTATATAATATATAAAGTATTAGCTTCTTTATTAGCAGTAAACAAGATACACTAAAATTAATAGAGCAAAATCCAATAGCCCCTGTTATGAAAGGAATTCCTAAAATACACAAACAAAGAATACCAATACGACCTTTGGTTAATTATATATATCAGAAGTCCAGGCTACAGAATTTCTAAGTTTATAACTTCTATTCTTAAAGTAAATATGGACTTAAAGGGAACCTTCAACATCGCTAATAGTATTGACTTAGTTGATAAGCTGAAACAAATACTGTTAACCCACAAGTCACGTATGATATCATTTGATATTTGCAATATGTATACTAACATCCCCACTGATGAAGTGATCGATATAATTTATTTATTTATTTATTTATTTGGCCAGCTTCCCCTAGATTACACAGTTTTGGCATTGCCAATGCAATGTAGGAATTGTCAATAATCTACATAAATACACATATACAAAAAAGTACATAAAAAAGCACAACAGAAGAAGTGTCTCAGGCACCTCTAAACTCCACAAACTCCTCAACTGAGTAAAAACATTGCTCTGTTAAAAATATAATAGTTGATAAGCTTCTAGAGGACGACCGCAATTTAGCCTATATAAAGCAAATAATAACGATGTTGAAAATTACTATCAACCAAAATTACTTCAAGTTCAACAACCAGATTTATGGTCAGAAATATGGCCTAATGATGGGGGACCCGAAAGCTAGTATACTATCGGAAGTGTTTTTACAAGAAATGGATACTAAAATAAATAACACCTTACATTCTAAACACGAAATTGTAGCTTATTTCCGATATGTAGATGATATATTGATAATATATAATGAATCTAAAGACAATGAACCGGATGCAATGGTTGACTCCTTAAACAAATTGCACAATAACATGGTATTTACATACGAGAAGGAGAAGCGTGGAACAATCAACTACCTGGACATCACTAATTCAAGGAATAAAAACGAACTCGAGTTTAACATTTACAGGAAACCAACTTATGTCGACATTACAATACACAACACTTCTAATCACCCGACTAGCCATAAAATATCAGCATATAGGTCAATAATTAACCGTGCTTTAAAAATACCTTTAAGCCTAGAACACTTTAATTTAGAGATTGAATATATAAAAGAAGTGGCAAAATTCAATGGATACGAAGAGCAAATGGTAGACAAACTCCTTTCACAGATACGGGGGAAAATAAACACCCAAAGTAGGTTGAATAATAACACTCAGTTGATAAATTATAAGGATAAAAAAGAAAGTTATGTGTTGTTTCATTATGTAGGCCAAGAAACACACCGCATTGCTAGGTTGTTTAAACAAAGATTTAACTATGAAATAGCGTACAAAACTAATAATAATATAGAAATGAAACTGAATACTAATTTAGACAAAGTTTGCATATACAATAACCCAGGCGTATATGAACTAACATGTAAATCATGTAATAGTGCGTATATAGGACAAACTGTTAATTTCAAAAAAAGGTATAAACAGCATACGGCTGCAATAAAATTGGACCAACCAGAAAAATCAAATTTCGCGAAGCATATTCTAGATAACGGGCACTCATATGACACAATGGAAAGCACAATGAATATTTTAAAACAATGCGACAAAGGCTATAATATGAACGCTTGGGAACGATTTTATATATTTGTTGAAAACCAAAACAGCAAAACGAAAATAATAAATGAACAAGTAAGGTTTGATTCCGACAGTATTTATTCGGCATATTTGAACAACGATAAAGACGAGACAAAGATTCAGTATGGACCTGGCCGGCCACCTGACAGGACATAAAGTATACGATATGTGCGTTTGTAATGTATGTTTGTGTATATGTGTGTGTTGTGTAGTGTTTTTTATGTAATAACGAAGCAGTAGCGGTTACCCTGATGATGCTAACTAGTTGAAGCAGCGAAACCGGTTGGGAAAAAAGAACCAGTGTGTATGAGACGACGTAAGTAACATATTTATAAATATATAAAGTGTAGAAGAGCTCATAATAACTAAAGACAGTGGTGCAGTTGAAAAGAACAATTGAAAAGGAAAAATAAATGGTTACATAACAATTTAAATAATTAACAATAATAAAGTGGAAGAAAACATATGTAAAGAGCAAATTATAACATGAACGTTTATATTAATGCATAGTGTCAGAGCAAACTTGATTTGGTCGATGGTGAAACTTTGGTGGATAGAGAAGGCAATGTACCGCTAGCTGCTAAAAGGAAGATGGCTAATGGAATAGTCTAGTTGCTGTGTGCGAGTTGGAGTTTTCAACCGAAAAATGTAGATTTTGTTGAAAAGAGTATAAAAAAGTGATGGAATAGAAAGTGTTAACAAGGTACCTTCTATATAAACTTGGTCGATGAGATCCAACGAGTGAAAGATGTAATTTGTGAAAGTTTAATTTTTGAACAACGTGGTTTTGGTATGGCGTAATAGAGAACACGTGAGTGATTAAGTTATCGTTTTAAATCATGAAAATCCTAGGTATAGACATCGATTCGAACAATTTTGTGAGTATAAATAATAATAATTAATGATATTTAGTCTGCATTAAAAATTTTACTTTTTTATATAGATAACTTCATTTAATTTCAAATTGCGTCTCAAGCCTATTTCACTTAGCTATAGATTGTATTTTATGTTAATTTCTAACAGTTTGTTGTATTCTATTCACATGATAATGATTAATTTGTTTCTGTATAATAGCTTTATGGAAATGAGTGAGTAAATACACAGTTGTTTCGCCACAATGTCTTGAATCCCGTTCATTAACCATGATTTTCAATCTAGCGTGTACTTCCACAGTCAAGGATTCACAACCTGAGAAGTTAAATTAATAATAAAGAATTTTATAAGTAATGATATGCATAATAGAGTTAAGAAAGCATAGAGATATGTTATATGTGGAATATTATTTTTTTTTTTTAAGAGTTAAAAGTGAAGAAGTTTTGTAAGGTGAAATAAAGGAGATATTGAAGGTGAAAAGTGGATTTGTAACTTGGAGTTAAGGTGAGTTATATGTTGAATAATTTTGTAGTGGAGGTTAAAGAGAGAGAGAAGTATTTTTTGTAATTAAAGTTGAATAATAAGCGACGAGTATTAAAGGTAATTAAGAGTGATGAAGTGCAGGTGAGTAATAATCCACATATAACGTTTTTTATTAGTTTGAACATTTTTTTTATTTTTCAAGTTTTTCGACAATGACATTTTTTTTATAACACTTTAATCAATTTTATTTTATTTTTGTAACGCTTCCCGTTACAAAATGGCGCCCAACGTGGGGCTGAAAAGCAGAAGAAGCCGTTTTGTAATTCACGTTACAGGATTATTTTATTTTTGTAACGCTTCCCGTTACAAAATGGCGCCCAACGTGGGGCTGTGAAACAAAAGCGAAATGGGTGTCATGGTGACTTTGATGGTTTTTTGGGACGTTGTGGCGGTCAACTTATAATTTGACAAATTGTTGAGTACAGTTTTAAAACATGGCTAGCAAAGTAGAAGAGTTAAATGATTCAGGGCTAGACATGGATCAATCTATCAATGTGAGTGTGGAAGATAACGTTGAAAACTTAGGGATAGGCCTAAGTGAAATAATGAAAGAAAATGTAAGTGAGGTTAGGTCAAAAGAAAATTCAAATGATAGTGAGTTAAGAGCAATAATGTGCTTTATGAAAGAAATGAACAATAATTTAAACAGTAAAATTGAAAACTTAAGTGTAAAGTCAGAAGAGTTAAGTCTCAAAATGGAGGAAAGTAAAGTAGACAGTAAAGTAAATAACGACAATTTGAGCAGTAAGATTGAAGGCTTAAATACAAAGCTAGATAATCTCCAAACTGAAATGGAGGTTATGCGTAAAGAATGCAAAGATTTAAAAACAGAAAGTGACTTAAAGTTTATTGAGATTTCAAAAAATATGAATGTAAAGATAGAATTAGTTGATAATAAAGTAAATGACATTTCCAGGTCTTTTGAGAGTAAATTGATAGAGATGAATGAGAGTGTGACCAGTAAAGTAAATGCAGTAGAAAATAAATGTTTTGAGTTACAAAATGGCGTCCAACGTGGGGCTGAAAAGCAGAAGAAGCCGTTTTGTAATTCACGTTACAGGATTATTTTATTTTTGTAACGCTTCCTGTTACAAGATTAATTAGATACCATTTTGCAAACTAATTTAATCTAGGTCTATCTAAATATGATGTGGGGATTTTTAACTCTCAGATAAATTAAAAGACAATAAAAGATATATTATTGTAGACTATCATCTTCGTCCATTTTTGGAACTGGTGAAACGTTTCCACCAAACTGTTTTCTAAAGTATTGGATCAAACATTCGATTCACCGTGTAGCAGGACCATTCGCTGTACCATTTGTCGAACATACTTGTCTCAAACATTCTGTCCAACGTTGGAGCGAGCGTTCCTAGCATCATGTAGAACCGGCTTCAGATAGAGAATGAAACCGGCCATAAAATTTGCTTTTGTAATTTTGTATAAAAATTTACTGTTTTTGAGTTATTTTCATTTAAAACATTCAAAAGGGCTGCCATTTTGAGACGGATGGTTGAAACAAGTTGATTTTTTTTTTTTGAGCTAGTTCTTTACATTAATTAGTAACGTGCAAAATTTCAACTCAATAGCTAAGCCATTCCAGAGATATACATTATTGAATGGTGGATAGTTAGTAAAAGAAAAGTTTTCAAACATATGTTTGTACAAGGCGATTACCGGGAAACACATTTCATTCATTTCATTTTATATCATAGTCGTGGTACGTACAAAATATTGTTTGGCTAGGCCCAATTACCCAATCTTGCTAACATTTACAAAAACTAATACATATACAAAATAATTCAAAGATCATGAAATTACAATAATAGTCAATCAATAACAATAATACAATGAGGCAATAACAAACAACTATCACATTCACCAGAAGTCGCTAAAATGTAACTAGGTACTAAACAAATTAGGTTTCACAATATAGCCAAAAACTCACCATCAAAAAATCAAACTAAAACGAATGGTGGATGAACTCGCTTACCGACTAAACGGATTTTGACGACAGAAGTGGTCTGAAGTTATTTTTAAATTTCATGAAATTTACTTCCAGTCGTAAGTAATCCGGAAGTTTGTTAATAAATTCGATACCTGCATAAGAAGGAAGTTTTTTCACAACATTTAGCCTATGAGGCTGGTGTCTTAAAAAGTTAGAACTTCTTGTGTTATAACTATGAACATCCATGTTGCACAACGTTTCCCCTTTTTTCCAACAATGGATTATAGTTTCAATAATATATAAACATGGAAAAGTTAAGATTCCTTAAACGCTTCTCTACAAGATGCCATTCTGTTTAGGCCTAATATAGTTCTTAATGCCATTTTCTGTAAACGTAACACTCTACTAACCTCATTCATCAAAGAGTCACCCAAAAAGATAATTCCATATTTTAAATGAGGATAAATAAGTCCATAGTAGGGCATGATAAGTGTTCGTTTGGTGCAATAATTCTTAGAGCAAAAACACCAGCACTGACTTAAGGGTTTTTACTTGCTTAGTACACGGAGAATATTGAGTGGTGGGAGTTCCGCATGGTGGCACTGTGGAGGGGAGAGTATGCAATTCCAGTTGTAGCGGTGATGTGGAACCTTGAACATTGTACGTTTGTCTTGCGACGCTTTTACGCAAACGGTGAATCAGTCACTCAGACCAATGATACTTTCGTATCATATATTTCGTTATATATTAACACAATATTGCGATGGATGCACAATGTGAACACGACAGGATCGTTGTTGAAAAAGAAACCCCCAGGACCGGCAAGGACAGTTAGTGCCCCGGAAAATGTTGAGCGAGTACGCATTGCAACGGTGCAGAGCCCTAGACGTTCGATAAGGAAGTGGGCAGCAGCTCTAAGACTTCCCCCATCCACAGTAAGAAAAATGTTGGTCACAGATATTCAATTTCATCCATACAAGCTTACAGTAAGTCATCAAATTAAGTAATGCAGATAGAGTCAGCGTGTAGACTTTTGTCCACGAATGATGGAAATCTTCAAAGAAAATTACGAAGCTGCTATCCTTATGGGCTCATTTTCATATGGACAGTGAGCTGTAAACAATCAGAACTTTCAACTTTGGTGTCCAGCTAATTCACAAATCGTGAGTGACAGACCTCTACACAGCTTATGTGTGGAGTGCGGTTAATGAAGTGAGGATCATTGGTCCTTATTTTTTTAGGACAACAATGGTAGTGCAGTTACGGTGGAGGCACAACGATACGTCAAATGTTGGAAGATTATTTCTTGCTTGAACTGCGTCGCCGCCGCCTTGCGATACATTTTTCATGGTTTCAGCAAAATGGGGCAACAGCCCATATTGCTCGCATTTCTATGGTCATTCTTAGACAAATATTTCCTGGAAGAAAAATCTCTCGTTTTGGTGATGTCACTCGGCCCTCCCATTCGCCGCCGGACCTTAAGATTCACGATTTTTTCTATGGGGACACTTAAAATCTCAAGTCTACGGTACATTAACAAGCCGCGCACTATACAAGAACTTAAAGAAGCTATTCGTCAAGAAATCAACGACATCCCTAGAGAAAAGTTAGAAAATTCAGTGTGAAGCTTCAAGGAACGTCTTCAACGTTGTGTCCAAGCAGAAAAGGCCACCTTACAGATGTTATTTTCAATCATTGAAGTTGAAGTTCTTGTGTGGTGAAATATTTATTATGAAATATTTGCTAAAAATAAATAAAAATTTCCTTCTCCTTCATAAATGCCTGAGTACTTGCTGTTTAAAAAACATGTGTTTCCCGGTAATCACCCTGTACAAAATTTTTCTTTATTTTGACACATGTTAACGCCCTTAATTATCACCATGCTTTACAGGATAAATCTGTATAAAGTCACAGTGTTGACATATTCAACTATATAGAATAGACAATAAGAAATATCTGCATAATCCATGTCAGCTGGAGATAAGTTGATACCAGCAATAATTTAGCTAGAATGAACTAACTTTACAGTAATTAGTTAATCTATAATATGGAATGAAACTAAATCTATGCCTAATATTATTTTTAAATGAACTGAAAGTTTTAAAAAGATGGTTACAGTATATTAAATATTGCAGAGCTAAGATGTAGGATGGTTCAGGATGGCTACTGTGCATTCAGGTTGTGGCTTGTTCAGGCACTGTTACTTGTTATTTTAATAATTCAAAACATTAAATGAGGATTAAACGCAGTTATAAAAAGATAAAATATAATTTTAAAAGCAAATTTGAAAAAGGTCCTTAAAAACAATAAATTTTTACTGAAAGTATGTTTAAAACATCTGAAACCCACTTAATTTTTTTTTAAATGATGATATACTTTAATAACATTTTAATAATAAGAGTCCATTTCACAGAGTTATAAGTCTTATTAATAGTAACCCAATTGTTCATTAAAATGAAGCATTTGTTTGATAAAGTTTTTTGAACAACCAAATCACAAAGATTACCATGTATTTGTAACAAGCATAATTAATTTTGACTTGTACATAACAATAAATAACTAATGAGCTTGACTTGTGAGAAAGTAACTTAGATAAAATAAAACCTGAACACAAAATCTCACAATAAATACGTTTACTAACCTCAAACGCGTTTCAACTACAATGTCGCCATCCTCAGTGATGCACGGGCTACAGTAACCAAACTATAACTGATCTAACAGTGTGACAACGCACCGTATAAATACCTAACCAGAAGGGGCTTACCCTACAGGGGGCGTGTCATAACCTATGCTAAGGCGTTAACCACCGCCTACCGTTTATCAAATATCTTAACAATATAACTTAAATAAGATTGCTAAACTAATATAAATATTTAACAAAACATAGCATTATTACATTAATAAAGAATTCTGTAAAGGACCTAATTCATTATTCACAATTATGTTATGGTATTTGTTAATATAAAAAGTTTCCCAAGCGTCCAATGTGTAGGGTTTAGTTACATGTTTTAACAGTTTAGAATTTTCTATTTTAAAATGATGATTTTCATCTAAACAATGCTTTTGGCCTAAAAAGGCTTCTGAAGCCTAATAACATTGCATTCCTGGGATCTTTGCTCTCGCGTGAGGCTTGGTTAGATGTGGAGAGTGCAGGCAGTATGAACCAAAAATGGAACTCTTTTTTGAACATTTTTTTACATTATCTAGACCTTTCATGTCACTGGATTAGAACTAGTAGTAAGAGTTGTAAACCTAAGCATGGGTTACCAAGGGGATTTTGAAGTCAAGGGAAAGAATGAAGTTGTTAAGCCTCCAGAATAAGTGCTCAAATGACAAAAAATGTAAAGTCTTTTTTAGAAACTATAAAAAAATATATAAAAATGTCTTAAAAGCTGCTAAGGCTTATGAAATAAATAAAAAAATTACCCTTTCTGGTAACATATCAAAAACAACATGGCAAATCATTAACGGCTACAGGAGCACAAACCAAAGCCCTTCTCGGGTTGAGCTCAATGTCAATGGGGAAAAATTCTCTCAGCCTTTTTTTTGCTGTGGCTGAAATTTTCAATACTTTTTTCGCAAATATAACAAAGCCAATTTGTTTAATAAAAGACAGCGAAGGTTTTTCCAATTTAAGTAGTTCAATGATGCTCTTTCCTGTGAGTGAACTAGAAATAAAAAGAACAATAAGAAGTTTCAAAGCAAAAACTTCATCCGATTCGTTTGGTATCTCAATGTGGCTAGTTAAACAGTGTGAAAACGAATTGGTGAGACCACTATCTGCCCTGATCAATGCCTCATTTGAGAGTGGAGAATTCCCACACGTATTAAAAATAGCAAAGGTTATTCCGCTGTTTAAGAAGGGAGAATCGAGCGATGTAAATAATTATCGCCCAATCTCACTGCTGCCAATATTTGGCAAAGTGGTAGAAAAGGCATTTTTGGTCAGACTTATTAACTTTTTAAACAGGTATAAAATTCTTTCTGATTGTCAATATGGTTTTAGGCAAGGTAGATCAACAGTAGATGCTGTTGTTCATTTAATATCATTTATAGTTAATTCTTTGGATAGGGGTGATCAGGCACTCAGTGTTTTTTTAGACCTCACCAAAGCTTTTGATAGTGTAAATTTTAAAACACTTTTTAATAAACTTGAACATATTGGCATAAGGGGACTGCCTTTACGGTGGATTAAATCATATATGACGGAAAGAACACAGCAAGTAGTGATTGCTGGTGAGCAGTCCAACAAGGTAGAGCTCAAATATGGGGTCCCCCAGGGATCAATTCTTAGCCCGGTTTTATTTTTATTGTACATCAATGATTTGTCAACTTCTGTTAATATTGACAATGTGATTCAATACGCAGATGATACAACTCTCACCTTCAGTGGTAAACGTTTAGATGAAATAGAATTTAGATGTTTTGAGCAAATTAGTGTAGCTGGTCAGTTCTTTAATGATGCGAATTTACAAATTAACTCCAAAAAGACCAATTTCATGCACTTTGGTCTCACTGAAGAGGCTAGATCTTCAGGTGCTAACATCTTTCTGGGTGAAGAGCAACTAGAAGAGGTCAGGTCTGTTAAGTTTTTAGGTCTAAATATAGACAAAGGACTGACATGGTCGGACCACATTGATACCATTTGCGGAAAAATAGCTTCTGGTATTTTTGTTCTTTTATGCTTAGCTAAACAAGGCTGCAGCAAGCATATCCTTAAAACTGTATATTATGGTTGGTATAGATAGGTTGTATAGATTTGTTGGTGAGAGGTGGCTATTACTCCGTGGGTGAGTTTATGCAATAGAGGAATGAGTCTGGGAAAGCTGTGCCCAGATCCTTATTGGTAGTTTTGAATTGTTGGGGTATTGCCAGTGTATTTTATTGTATTGTGGATTCTATTTATTGCTTGTTTTGTTTCTTTAATTATTGTTGTTGTGTTCTCTGGCATTTTGTGTATAGCTGACTGGCATACATGTTTTGTTCAATCCATGATAAGCTATTGTTAACATAAGTTCTCAGTTTTATTACTATCTACCATTATGATTTACCTTTTATGAGTGATTGTGGAGTAGTTTTGTGTAATTAGATGTATGGTGATTTTTATTATTCAAATTTTAATGTACGTTTTTTAAATACTTTGACCATGGCTATACAATTGAAATTTTGTCAACAGCTTTATAAATAAAATGAAATGAAGGTTATGACACGCCACCTGTAGGGTATGCCCCTTCTGGTTAGGTATTTATACGGTGCGTTGTCACACTGTTAGATCAGTTATAGTTTGGTTACTGTAGCCCGTGCATCACTGAGGATGGCGACATTGTCGTTGAAACACGTTTGAGGTTAGTAAACGTATTTATTGTGAGATTTTGTGTTCAGGTTTTATTTTATCTAATGTACATAACAAGTTAAAGATCGACATGTTTGTCAGTAACAAGTCATAGTAGGCCCTACACTTTATAACCTTTATCTACAGATGCCATTCTGAAACCTTCGTTAAAATTCAAATGGGCCTACTGATACAAAGTGAAAGTTAAATGATTTCCTGCATCCTAGAAGGTTTTTTGAGGTAGAACTAGACCAAATAAAGGTGAAAATTTAGTATATGCCATCCTAATCGAGATCAAAGACACCTAAGAACTGAAAACATAAAGTGATCAGAACCGGGAAGTAAATTTATATACAGGCTTTTGTAATTTATGTTTTTCTTATAATCTGTTAAAAAGCTATTTATAATGAAGATTAGTAAAATAATTTCAGGTGTTTACGTAAACTCAATACATGTAATAACACAACTAAACAGAAGGAAATTATTCTACAGCTTTTTATGCGCAAAGGATAGCACCACTGCCGCAAAATAACATGGGGGTGCATAGTGAATTTAGGTCCAATTAACCCATTCCTTAAAGGTAAACAATTATAAATTGGCAACAAGTGACGGATATCAAGTAAATCACTTAAAAACTTGTGAAAATTTAACTTCATAATTATTATAAATTTACTTTCATGAAATACTAATAAACTAATTAAATGTTTCGCCAAATTTGTAAAAATTAATTAACAAACAAAAATTGATTGCCATAAGGAAGATAGCACTATTGTAGTGCTGGCTCAGCAGACTCAGCACCAGAGATAATAATACCTCAGCACTAACTCTGACCGATCGCTGATGCTGACAGCGACTGAGTGACAGGAATCATGCTGAAAAAAAAACTTAACCTACAACTTTTATGAGATCATAGACATTTCTTTTTAACTAACACCGATACTTACGTTTAAGTTATTGTGTTTCGAACTCCTAATACAATATAGATTTTATATTGAGCAACTAGCATTGTCTTACACTGTTCATTTTTGGATTTTGAAGTTATTTGTATTACACCACAGTACCTTCTCCAGCTAACCCCATTTTCAAATTGAATTTTTTTAAACTTTAACTGCCACCAGTGCCACCTAACCCTAACGTGTCGTCTGCCAGTCCCAGTGCCAGCTGTCAAATGTTTACGGGGTGCTTCTGCTATTTCATGACAGTAACTGCAGATTATGCCTGTTGTACGTAAATAGGTACAGGTAGATAGACACAGTGCGGCCAAGTGAGATCTCCTAAATTTTTATCTGTTTTTTAAAACTTTATTAAAACATGCTTTTACTATTTAATTTGAATACAAATATCAAACTGTAACAATTAAATAGCATGTTTTTCCTTTATATAAAAAACATAGAGGTCATTTCTACAAAGAGATATAATACTGTTATTTACGTATGGCCGCACTTGTATCAATCTAGAAACTGTAGGTATAGGGATGTAATAGAGTTATTATAATAAAATATTTTCATGTAAGTTACTTGATAAATAACTAAAATGTAAAAAAAAAACAGGGCACATATAAACACAGCTTTTAAAATTTTAAAATGTCAGTTAGTTGTTTGCTCAAGTTTAAAAACAATAAATCTAAAAATTTGTAATAAATTAAGAAGATTTCTCAGCAGCTTACAACCTTTATACTAACTATATACGGTACATTTAATCCAATAGGGAGTATGTGCTCCTTCAAAAGGAGACAGGTTATATCAGATAAGAATAGGAAATAATGTGATGGCAAAAGATCTCTCTAGGTCGAAGTCAGTTGGAATTCTAGATTTCTAGATAATAAAGCCCACAAAAAGAAAAAAATATACATTTTCACCATGATTGTCTGTATGAAATTTACATTTTATTCATCAAAAGTTTTCATTCATATTAGACCAATTTGCTGCAATTAAACTGTTGACATTATTTTAAATACTGTCAATATAAATTCGATTATAACAGATGACCGCTCGAGATTAGTTTTCGGTTATTAACTAAAATTTTGATGTTTTGTTTTCAACTTATTATGTTGCTTTTTTAATTTGAATAGATATTGAAATATTTATGTATTACGAAAAATTTTTCGAAATATCTAAAACAATTTTAAACACTGAGTCTCCAACCACAAGATTTGTAAATAAATCGTCAAAAATAATTAACTCGTAATAATGTATTGAGTTTGTTATTATATAATAATATATCGAAAAATATAAAGGCAGCCAGCATGATATTTTAGTTGCTGTGTCCTGCGCTTCCGTTTTAGAAATCCTGCCAAAGGTAAACTGAAATCGTCCATTGCGTCTTGAATTTTTGCCGAGTTAAGTAAGGAGAGTTAGTAGATTGTAAGTTTTATTATAATTAATGTTTCAACGTTTTTTGTTAAATTTTGTTTAGGATTTAAGTTAAAATACTTTTTGCAATTATTGCAGTTTGTTGTTATACAAGTAAATTAATATTTGGTATTTTACTGAAGTCAATAATTTCTGAACATTTTATCCATGTGCCACATGGACTAGGCCTCTCGGTTACTCATCTTTAGAATCAATTTGAATAACAAAATCATTTTATGGCATCTATCGAGATGAATATTAATATTGCTTTTTAAACCAATTGATCTGGCTTGACAGTGATGTTGTGGCGCAAGTTTTTTCTATTCGACTCTAGGCTAACCTATGACATCAGAAATGCAAGAATAATAAAAAAAAAACCTATAAGGTTCTAACTTATAGTATTTAGTCACAGTATGTTTACCTGTATTCAACATTTAACAGTAGAATGTAAGTCAACGTCATCGTCTGCAAAATATTAGGCTAGGGTCGAATAGTAAACTTGCACCACATGTTATTTTTATAACCTGTTACCGCTACCAGACTAGGCTAGTTAGTGTAGGGATAACAGCCAGCTGTGAGTGTTATACTGCCTACCTGTTACTGAGCGAACCCTGTTAAATTAGTTGAACGTTATTTTAATGTGCCGTGGTTGGATGTTTTACGTTCCTACTCTCTGGCTCACAAAATTGTTATCTATTCTAGCCTAGTCTCGTTGGAATGGAATTAGCTTCTTGGTGAATTATTGAGCAGCCTGTTGCCAAACATCCTCTTAAATTATTTGAATGTTATTTTATTGTAGTACATCGTAGGTAGTTGGATGTTATTACGTTCACACTCTGTGGCTAGCAAAATTGTTATCCACTCTAGTCCGGCTGAAATGGAATTTGCTTCCGAGTGTGTTATTGAGTTAGGCTAAATTTTTTTTTTTTAAATTTATTTTGTTCTACTTCAAAACTACAATAATTCATAAAATTAGATTTCAATTTACAAAAAAAAAATCATAATAATACACATTATATACAAATAGTAGTCTGAAATAAAAACAAAATTAGGAATCCCCAAAGAAAAATCCTGTTGTGGGGGACCATCAATAAAAGATTTACAATCTGACAAACAAAAGAGGAATTAAAGGCAGCTGCACAAAGAAAAAATATACTTAATTAGGCCTATAACAAAAGTTGGAATTTAAATACAATTACAAGTTTATATATTATTTACATATAGCACACTTACGAAATAGTTTTAAATTTATCAAACAATTCATCAGTTGATAAGAGCCAAGTCCTAACTAATTTGAGAAATCTTGACATGGACCCTGCTTCCCTCACATCAGCCGGAAGAGCATCGTAATATTTAGGTGCATTATAAATAAAACAGTTTTTAAAAATGGTTAACCTTGGTCTAGGAACATATAGGCCTACTGTGGAATTATGTCTAAATTCATATGGAAGTAATTTGGGAAAAATCGCATTGTTATTACTTCTGATATAAAACATTTTTAAAACTTTAAACACATACAAGTATTTGAGTGGCAAAATATTTAGTTTTTTATAAAGCGGAAAGGATGATTCCATCTTAGATTTTTTTTAGATTAATCTGACAAAATGCTTCTGCAGGACCAGTACTTGTAATGTTGTATTTGTTGCACCCCCCTCCCCCCCAGCAAACCAACCTATATCCCAGACGGGAACCTACCAGAGAGTGGTAAATCATAAGAAGGGTTTGGTATGGGCAAAGATCTTTTAAGATTAGAATTTTCTAAGGACGTTAAGGAATGCTTTTTTAAGAACCGATATGTGCCCTCTCCGATTCAACCCAGAATCTATTGTAATTCCTAAGTATTTAATTTCTTTAATTTGTTGAATAATAATATAGTTACAGAACCCCACACCATGTTTGCACAAAGGGGAGTGGTAAACTAAATCCTCGTCAAATTTCTTTTCTTTTCTAAGATTAGAAATAATATATTTAGTCTTTTCGCTGAGTACCATATAGTGAGCATTAAACCAAAACGTCAATTTGACTAAGTCCTCCTGCATTAAAGATTTTAATAACTGTAAGTTAGAGCTCTTATAAGAAAACGCAGTATCATCTGCAAAAGCTGTCAAAACCCCATTAAATTTGGCAGAACATAAATCATTTACATATACTAAAAAAAGAAGTGGCCCAAGGACCGAGCCCTGAGGGACACCATACTTTAGAACCCCCTGCTGGCTAAGACAGCCCGAAATCTTCACACACTGTTTCCTATTTGTTAGGTAGCTCGTGAACCATTTGTGTGGTAGCCCTCTTACTCCTGCATCCCACAACTTATTCAGGACTATTGTATGATCAACTGTATCAAATGCCTTTTTTATATCTATAAAGAGTGCTGAAGATTTGAAACCCTCATTCACAGAATTATAGATATTTGTCAAAAAGGCATTCAAGGCATCTTCAGTAGGCTACTAAGCCTCTCCCTAAAACCAAATTGAGTTTCAGCAAAAAATCCAGTCATTTTAAAAAAATGTAAGACTCTTTTTTTAACTATTACCTCTAATATTTTAGAGAATACAGATAGTAGAGATATGGGTCTATAATTTTCTAGATCATGCTTATCACCATTTTTATAAATTGGAACGACGACTACTGAATTCTTAAGACAAGTAGGAAAATCGCCTTGCTCAAAGCTCATATTAAAAAGATAAGTTAAAACAAGTATAATATTTTGTGAAATTTGTTTAACCATGTATGAGTTATTGGTAAAAATTGAGAACAGCGTGACCAGAGGTTTTTTTAAAATTTCTTCATATTATGAAAGAACACGTTAAACTGATTATAAAAACATGAAAAATATCCGCCGGAAATAAAAATTATATAGAAATTACGAGAGAAATAAAAGTAGAAAATATAGAGGTTAACTTCAGTATTTTTTTTATATTTTAACACTAAATAAAAGAAACAAATCACTTAATACACCAAGAAATATCAATAATACCTTCACTAAACAAAATTAATGAAAGAAATCACGAAAATATATGTAGATATTTATATAACTTTTCAAAACTTTTAGTTTAAAAACAATAACAATTATCGTTAATAAATTACATTGAATACCAGTATAAAAGAAGAAAGTTATCATTTCTGATTGCCAACGTTGCCACATTGAACATATGTAATACGAAAAGATGACGCAACAGTATAATTATAATATTTCGTCGTTATTATCACATTATATAATTAGAATAAAAAGAAAACTAGAGGTACTGACCTGTACTGTTTAGTCATAATATGTTACCGATAACAGTATAATTATAATATTTCGTCGTTATTATCTCATTATATAATTAGAATAAAAAAAAAAAGTAGAGGTACTGACCTATACTGTTTAGTCACAATATGTTACCGATAACAGTATAATTATAATATTTCGTCGTTATTATCACATTATATAATTAGAATAAAAAAAAAACTAGAGGTACTGACCTATACTGTTTAGACACAGTATGTTACCGATAACAGTATAATTATAATATTTCGTCGTTACTATCACATTATATAATTAGAATAAAAAAAAACTAGAGGTACTGACCTATACTGTTTAGTCACAGTATGTTACCGATAACAGTATTATTATAAAATGTCGTCGTTATTATCACATTATATAATTAGAATAAAAAAAGAACTAGAGGTACTGACCTATACTGTTTAGTCACAGTATGTTACCGATAACAGTATAATTATAATATTTCGTCGATATCACATTGGTAGGGTTCTAACTTAAACAGTTATTATTTTCTAATTTTAGGCAATATAGGAGGCACTGATAAACCCACTCAAATCTAATTGCAGCCAATCTGGCAACCCTGTTCCTATCGCGTATTAAAATGGGTGTACATTGTCTATGTTAAAATCCCATAAGCGATTTTTGGTTTGTTAATTTGTTATGTTATTTGTTTTAGAATGTTTATAATTGATTTCCGGCGATCAGTGAAGTGTCTAATTTCATTATATATATATAGGAAAAAGTGATATATAGCGTGAATAAAAAAAAAAATACTGAAGTTAACCTCTATATTTTCTACTTTTATTTCTCTCGTAATTTCTATAATTTTTATTTCCGGCGGATATTTTTCATGTTTTTATAATCAGTTTAACGTGTTCTTTCATAATATGAAGAAATTTTAAAAAAACCTCTGGTCACGCTGTTCTCAACTAGAACCAAGTTAATACCATCTAGTCCCGGGGATTTTTTTATTTGCAAATGATTTATTATAGATTTAACTTCTTCTACTGATGTAGCATACAAAAACATAGAACGCTCCTCCACCTTACCCGAGAAGAAAGCAGGATCAACATTTAGAGTGGAAGTACCAATAGATTGCCTCAAATTAAAAGCTACTTCAAGAAAGTAATCATTAAATGAACCAGCAACTGATTTAGGTTCTCTTATTATTAGGCAATTTTCCTTTTTATCAAACACCTCAAGAGGCATATTATGTTTATTCTTCTCTCCTATCAAACTGTCAATTATCTCCCACTGCCTTTTACTATTACCCTCGCTATATTCAAATTTGGCCATATAATAATTTTCTTTTGTTTTTCTTAAGTCGTATTGTAGCTTATTTCTAAATTGCACGTAGTAATTACTTAGTTTTAAATTATTTTTATTGTGTTGCAACTTTTTAAAAAGTTCCCTCCTTTTTTTTATTCTTACACAGAGATTATTTGAAATCCAAGGCTTTATCTTGTTAACTTTATTTTGAGAAGAGTAGTTACTTTTAGACATTTCAAGAGAATGATTTAATATTTGAATAAATTTGTCAAACGCTAATGATACTGAATTTTGAGAATACACCACTGCCCAGTCTGTACCAACCAGTATATTGTTCATTAAAGTATAATCAATTCTTTCAAAGGGAGGCAGGACTTGACTCTTAAAGTTCATATTCATACTACTATACATACATATAGCTATCATACTATGATCAGTTACTCCCAAATGAAGTAGGCCTACTTCAGATTCACAAATAATTCTATTGACACTATCTTTGTTACAAACTTTAACAAATAAATGATCTATACAAGTAGAGCTACTCAACCTGGTGACTTCATTTATTAGTGAATCTAAACCATAGCTAGCCATAATAGCCTTATATTGATCCACATTAGGAATATCATCCAGTAAGTTCAAGTTTATATCTCCTGTTACAATTAAATTATGTTTGGGAAGTTCAGATAAAACAATATATAATTCACTCAAAAACAAATCAATTCTATCCTGATTTAATCTATATAAAACAAAATACTGTAAAAGGCCTGCCAAGAATGGAAGAAGTAATCTGTAGACAATCCATAAAAGAGAGATAAGATAAGTCCTTATGTACACATGAATATTTCTCTTTGCAATAGATTATTACTCCACCTGATCTATATGAGTCATTACACTGAGCAAACATATTATAACCCTCCAACTTATAATTGTTTACCTCGCCACTGTTTATCCAAGTTTCTGTTAGAACAAGAAAGTCTGGTTTCATATCAAAACCCTCCAATTCCAAAACAAACATGTCAAAATTAGATCTTAGACTTCTAATATTTTGATTTACTAAATAAACGCAATCTTCTTTACCCAATGAATTTCCGAAATATAAACTAGAATTCAT
>JAGFPH010001052.1:54046-73807 GCA_018207615.1 Philaenus spumarius
TGCTTCGCATGCCAACCCCACGGTAGAATCCACCACATGGCTTTGAACCGGGTACTTCTATGGTATTTTATGTTTTGATCAATTTTGGTGGGAGTATCTTCAATACACAATGCATTGCGTGCTTCACACGCCAACCCCACGGTAGAATCCACCACATGGCTTTGAACAGGATACTTCTATGGTATTTTTTATCGATTTTGGGGGAACCAAGCGAGCTATAAGGTCGCGTAAAAAAAAAGTTCAGAATAACAACCTACATTTATATTTGTAGAAAAACTCAAAAACAAATTCATTCTCGTAGGAACAATCTCAAAAAATAGTTACTTCCGGGCAAAAAAACGTGCTTCGGATTGCTGGATTTTTTGGCTAACGAACTCGTGGTGGAGCGACGTAGACAACCAACATGTGTACCAAATTTGAACCAAATCGGACTTAAAATGCGGCCGCTAGATTGCAAAGACATATATACTTACTTACATATATATGATTTTTAATGACATCTCAAAACGTGTTCTTTGGACCATGATCGGTGCTCATTTGCTACTCCCGACCTTGGGTCTAACCATAAGGGCCACTGCAATAGCTCATTTTCCCTAAAAAAATTCTGTAAAAATTTAATATGTTTTGAGACTGCTGAAACTCAGTCAATTTTAATTGCCCATCCCCTTAACACGATTCACGTTTTTTTTAATTGTGTGTACTTGCGTGGGTGTAAATAACAAAAAAACTGTTTCAATCAAGTTTCGGAAATGAATGAAACCATACGACCAAAACAGTTTTTTTTCTGCATCAGTTTTGAATTGGAAAGTATTCCGTTTAATACCTGGCGAAGGCAATAAATCATTTTTAATGTTTATTAGAAATTTTTATATTGAGGTATGCTCTCAAGTTATGAGTATAAATTACATTCTTACATCATTTGAACGAAAAAACTATAAGGTTATTTAAATAAATCAAACACTTTATCCAGAAACAAACTCTTTTTCTTCAAATTAAGCAACGTAATGTACACATTCCGTTTCAAACTCGTATAACTTTAATCCCTTCTCTTTTTAGATTTTTATGGATAATGACTGGATATATTTTTAATGGATTTATTGATTCTGTTTATTTATCGACACCGTTTTTTTTTATGTACGTAGCTTTTTAGTTTTATTGTTGTCGCCTTTGTGTTTGTTAACTTCTTCCTAAATGAGGTCTTAGAAGTTTTAACCTTAGGCCTATGTATGCGTAACAATAGGCTATAAATGTATGCTTCTTAAGACAAATTGGGGAAAACATTGTTATTGTAAAAAAAAAGTTATAAAACCAAAAAACACTCAAAAAAGTTAAACCAGAAAGATATTAAGGGTCTGCTCCAGTAAAAATAAAATGGATTTTTATCCCATAAGGTCAATGTTAAATTTCAAACCATTTTTTTCGTTTACTTTTTATCATAAAATTGTTTGCAAGGTTTTATTTTAAGCACAGTCACAATACGCATCCGTCTTGCAATTTACGTTTTAAAAAAATTTGTTACGTAATTGACATTTTGTAAGTACAAAGTTTGAATTTTTTTCCTAACACAATAAAAAAATAATAATGAAAAATAATTTGCAAGAGGGATCCGAAATTTTATAAAGAATATTCAGTTTTTTTTTCAACACTCAATTACAAAAGATAGACTTATAAAATGGTTTGAAATGAGGCAATGTCAGCGCAAGAAATTGCACTGTTTAGATAGGGATATAGTGAGAGGCGCTAGCGTTTCCTGTTGATTTCTCGTTTACTGGAGCAGACCCTTAACCCTTCGGCGTGGTTTGCCGTCATATTAACGCCGCGCTCAAGGGCATCTATCGGTGGTTTGCCGTTATATTAACGCACGGTGACAACCCAACATGTGCTGCTTTCCCTCGTCGGGTATTTTAACTATTTCGAATTTTACCGATATGCAGTACGTTGTATAAAAACAGACGAATATTTCTAACTAAATATTTAGTTGCTCCATGCATTTCTTCGTCTCGTCACAGATTATATTCAACAGATGTTGTTATCAACATTCACACAGCTGAACAATAGTGTCATGGCGTATGGCGTCGTTCTGTTTTATTGTGTTACCTGTCGTTTTATCGTTGTTTTATTAATATTTAGTGTTAATTATGGTTGTGTGTCGATATATATTTTAATGATTGTTTGTATCAGAGTATAAATTAGCGAATATGACAGCTCGTAATAGTGAAATAGACGTTGGCTTGACGACGATGTGTTGTCAGAGGATAGCGATGATGAAAGTGAAGTTGATTATACACAACTGGATACTGTAAATGTCACAAATTTACAAAAAAATAATAGTGATGATGAGGAAATTACTGTTAGATATGAGAATCTTAGTATTAGGCACGATACAAATCAAAACTCGGTGAACGTAGTTATAAATGAGCCTGAAGTTAGTACTGATGTTGAAGTAGGACAAGGGGATAGGTTAAGTGTTTCTGCAGAATTAGATGATAGGCCTACTAATGTAAATATAGAGTCGCAAAACTCAATGGACATAGTTTTAGTTGAACCTCAAGTTTAACAATAAACAGGTATAAAAATTATTAAATTCTGACTGTATTTAACAATGTTATGGGGAATTTTACAAAGGACTACATTTTTAGCCTCTGTCGGTAGAAATAAATAAATAAAAATTATATTTCAAATAACTTTTATCTGTGTTTAGAATGTAGTCCATATATTAACAACAAACAGGTAAAAAATTGTTAAATTCTGACTATAGTTAACAAAGTTATGGGGAATTTTGCAAAGTACTACAATTTTGCCTCCGTCAGTGGAAAAAAAGCCCTCAGCTAGGGGTAGCCAGCCATTAAGTAATCCCGGCTTGAAGGGTTAAATACAGTTTTGGGATGTTGATCTTTTATTCCATACCCCGGCCATTCGATCCACTTGCCCCCCCCCCCCCCCAGTTTTCAGTTCTAGAACCACCACTGCCTCTAATCCAGCTTATTGTTGTTGTATGAGAATCTTAAACTTAATAACAATTGGTTGAAACAGAAGCTAGAGGATTAAAAAAATAAACAAAAACTTAAACATAAACCCTTAAAATTCTAAATTATTTAACAAATAAACTAATATTTTGTTTGTCCTCTAAACCAGCTTTGTGTTAAAAAAAAATTAACATTGCAAACTGCTGGTAACAGAGTACTTTATATACCTCAAAAAAAATCTCAAAACCATATTATATAGTTTGAAACAAAAAGTGAGGATGATCAAATTAAGCAATAATACACGGTACTACGACATAACCTACATTTGTTTAGTTAGTAAATTACAGTGCATTACAGAAATAAAAAAATGTCATATGAATAAGCAAGTTAGACTCGCACTTATTTTTAAACTCAACCTTTTTGCTTATTTCAACTTTTAAAGCAGTGGTTACCAACCTTTCAGGCTCTGTGCCCCCCTTTGAACACTGATTGCCTCCCACCATATGTGGTTAGTACAAGTAGTACAATTGGAATTTGAAACTGAAGCTGGTTATTAAATGAAAATATAGATAATTTCACATACAAAATTTAATATTAATGCACATAAATTTATTTTGAACATATTAAATCAAAGAACTAAATACAAATTTATTTGGAGGTAATCTAGGTTAGGTTTGTATGTAATGCCAGTATTTTTCACAACATTTATGAGAGGGCTGGCACAAAATTTAATAAATTCGAATTTTACTTTCTTATTCTAATACACTCACGCCTCCTTTTAAATTCTACTACTCTACACCCCCCAAGGAGGTGCGCCCCCCCAGGTTGAGAACCCATGTTTTAAAGGATTATATTATAGTACTTGTGTACAATATTTTTTACACTTTTTACAACTGCGAACTATTGTACCGTAAATTGATTTTGTTTTAAAAAAAGATCAGTTTTTTAGAATAGTTGACTTTGTAGAACGATACAATAAGTTTTAGTACATTCTTTTAAACTTCCTTTAAAACCCATATCTTTAACAAAACAATTTCTTTTTGACATTCTGATGAAGATATTAATACTAGAAAACACTACAAATGATATGACAAACTGAAGGTCAAAAGCAAAACTGTAGAAAGCCTATAGAGAACAAATTCTTGGAAGCCCAACCCTATTGTTTGTTCAGGAGACAGCACCTGACTGCCGCCTAGACCCAGTCAAGCTATACATAAACTTTTTAAATGTACGACCATATACATGATCTTCACAAAACATATTTTAGCCCAATGAAACTTGTTCCATCGGATTGGAATAACCTATTACTAAACTTTTTTCATTTGTTATTAGGAAGTATAAATTTTGTTAACCCTACAACTGTCCATGCTAATTTTTTGCAACGCCAAGCCATTTAGGTGCGTGTGCAAGCATATTTTCAAAAATTTGCCAAGTATAGTAATGAAACCCATCCAAAAGTGTGAGAAAGGTTCAAAGAATTCATATATGCCAGTAAAAAAATGATTGATGTAAAATTTGCAAACTTATTAGCTCAAGAAACAAAAATGTTCAGTAACGAAAGGAAAAAACTTTAGGCCTACGTAAAAAGTAGTAAACATTTTTTGTAATTTTTTCATAAATGTAAAAAAGTTTTGTAATTTAGTTTCAAATAGAACTGTATAAAAATATTCATTAATTTCAAATTTCTTATTTGGAAAACACCATTTTTTATGTTAAACTACAAGACTGCTAACAAAACTAGGCCTATTTAGAAGAGTAATTTAGGAATATATCCTTTGCCCAAAAATGACATATTATTATAAGAAAGTTTAGAGAATAAATCAAAGAATTTAACTGTATACTTGTAAATTATTATTTCATAAAAGTATTTGACTTAGCATTACTTGAATTACAAAATGAGACGAAACAAATGAAACCTCGTTAAATTAAATTAAATAATGTTAAAACAAAAACTATGTTATTTTGATAAATGGTATATATATATAGTTTTAAGTTAAAATTAACAGCTGGAATTACAATTACAACAATTCTCTAAACAATTCTTCCTGTGGTAATGTGGACCGAGGATACCTCAGATAACATGGACTCTGCCCGAAAAAAAAAGTCGAGAGGGAAACGTATGACAAACTGGTGAAATCAATAAAAATGTGGTCAAAGATGTGAAAAAGGTATTTGATGTATTATCAAATGAAATACTAACATCCAAATAAAAATAAAATAATAAAAAGACATACATAGGCTACATGACCGAGTTGAAAAAATATTTCTTGGAGAAGTCCATAAGTGTTTTCTGTTTAACGGAACTCGCTCGATTGTGCACTGTTTCTATTTTTACACTAATTGTTTTAACTGGTTTACAATTCATATTGCCATACCACGTACAGGAGTTTTGAGTTTTATTTAACAACGTGACATTTAGTGAAGCAGCATTAAAAAAATTGTATTGATGATTAGCAAAGCATTGGAATTACTGTATTGAACAGTATTTAATGATTAAAAAATGTTCTTTTTATTTACAGGAACCATTTTTGACAAAACAGTATGTAACTAATATAAGTACAGTAATTTGCCGCTATATGCGGATTTCACTTTGCGCGATTACTTTAACGCACAAGTCTACTGCAAACCAAACGTTTTTATTTTTGACTACCTCGGTTAACCCGGAACTCGGTTTTAGTTCATGTCACTTCCAGTATTATTTGTCTATCCTTTAACTAGTTTTAAGTTAGAATATTGATGTTTAACATGTAGCCAATAGATGATAACAGAGTATACCTATAGGAGTATCTCAAAACTTTAAAACTCTAACACAAAATATTTTCTAATATTATTTGTTTGTTCACTAAACCAGCTTTATGTTACAATATTTCTAACATAGCAACAGCTGATAACAGAGTGTTTATTATACCTCCTGGAGTATCTCAAACTATAAAATACAGTTTGAAACATAGAAAAGATGATATTAAAAAATAAACATAATAATACATAATCTTTTAAAACTCTAACACAAAATATTTTCTAATATTATTTGTTTGTTCTCTAAACCAGCGTTATGTTAGAATATTTCTAACATAGCAACAGCTGATAACAGTGTTTATTATACCTCCAAAACTTTATCTCAAACTATGTATAATAATTTGAGCCCCTAAAAAGAGGATATTAAAGTAAACACAAATTGATAGTGAATATTAAATGAAGTTACAAATTAATATTTATTACCGTTTGTTTTGCATGTATTTAAGCTAAGCCAAGAAGAGGAAACGTTACCACTAACAGTGCACCATTTCCTCTCTTCGGTGTAAATGTTAAATAAACCTATTAAATACTTACGATAATTTCAATCGTTCCTTTAGAAATCTTGGTCGGAATAGACAGAGCCTGGAAGAAAGATGTTTTCTCGGGTCCAAGACCGGTATTTTGAGCAGGGATAACGACAGGGCAAGGAGCGATAGCGCCATTACGAGCAGGGGCTCGCACTTTGTTCTCCAACAGCTTGTCCCTTATTTCTACCAAGTCTCCACGGGTGAATACAAAACCGACATTGCCTTTGATGTGATTAAGAAGTCTGTAAAATATAAGACAAGACTACATTACAATGCTTTTGAGGTTTACGTATCAATACAACTACATTTATTAAGAACTATACAATTTTATAAACATGTTGGAAAAATAGTAGGATATTACTAAATGAAAAATGTATAGGCTACACTTCCAATTCAAAATATTAAAAAAAAAGCAATATTAACACGTTCGCTACCGCAATACAACAAATTTTCCTTAAATATAGACCAGCCGGCATATTCATCTGTAAAGATGTGAGCTACTGGGTTTCTGGCTACATCATTGGATGTGGTAAAAAGTGTTAGCAGACAAAAGGGAGACGTAACTTGTAATGTCTCAAATCTCAGTAATACAAAAACACCCATTTCTAACAGTATAGTATTATAGCCTAGAAAACCATATGTCAATATGACTAAACACCAGTACCAACCCTTATGAAGAAATGAAAGTAAGAAACTAAATTAGAAACATTATATTTATTATTTATGTAAAATTTGTCAAAGACACTATGAAAAACTGAAGACGGTTAAAAACGTATTTAATTAAGTTTGTCAGCCATACTTTGTAGGCCACAAAAACATTGTAAACACAAGTCAAGTAAAAGACCAATAAGGTACCATGTAATTTAAATTATAAACAAAACACGATAATCCAATGTATAAAACGTATTCTATATTTAAGAAAATATTTATGAAACAATTATTAGTTACTTATATACCGTAGATTATTATTATTATTAAAATATTCACCATAATTAGTTTAACATATGACACAAGTAGTACAACCTACACTAAAACTCAAAAAAGGAAGTAAATATTTAATCGGGTGAATCAAAATTATTACAAGTAAATAAATTTTATGCTTTAAACGCAAGAACAAATTAATTCTACAATTGTTTTAACCAACAAAGAAATACTTTAGGTATAAAATCCGTCGAAAACTATTTTCAAAAGAGAAGACACGCCATATTAAGAAAACGGCAGTGACGTCATACTCCGTAACCACGGCAACGCAGAAAGGAAAGTGTGACGTAACATTCACGTGAACGCAGTTGTCGAATCAAATGAATGAATACAGATTTCCGGATGCAGACATAGACGGAAGTGAACGAACCCGGCTACATCGTTTTTAAAAGTGAAGCCAAAAATCAGTGCAAATTGAGAACTAAGCGTGGGTGGACGTATCTAATGAAATGAAGAAGTGACGCCGTTAATTGTTTTATAAAAGTGTAATCCAAACGTACAATAACTCGATATTTACTCATGTGTTCAACCAAAAACTGATAAGTATTTAAAGAACAGTGATTAAGTTTAAAACCTAAAGGAAATTACTTAAATAAAAACCTTTACCTTTCTTCTAATCCAATTCCTTATGACACCATTTCATAATTGTTAACTTCATGTTTGAATTCATAATTGCGTGTATGTTTAATGGGATAATTACAGCAGCACGAATACCCCTAGCCCGAGAATAATTTGAATTAAAATTAAATTCAATTAAATTAAGTATTATGGTGATAAAACAAACTTAATTCTACGAATTTTAAATTGTTATACTGAGCTAAGCCAATCGGAGATAGACATTTTAATAGACAACTAGGGGAGACCCCTGCGTGCTCCGCACGCCAACCCCTCCCCCTCCCTGTGTAGTCAGCAAGGCTCAGGTCTACACTTTAATAAAAACCTAACCTAAAAATTAGAAATACTAATAATTGATTTAAAATTTGAAATAAACTGTTAATGAAAATATTAGAGACTACAGCTGATTACTCAATCAACAATAAACATTATTTATTTATTTTGGTTCTGTCTAGGCCTAACTTAAAATATATAGATAGTTGTTGCCCGTCGATATTCGGCGGATACAGCTCCATTTGTGGTGAGTGGAGAGGTAGGCAGAATGATGGTGCGAAACATGTATAAAATGTACTTTTTAAAATGCTATTTCCTTCCAATTATTTTTCTTGCAGCAAAGTTAAAGAAGAAAAAAATGGTTTCGACAATCAGTGAATTTAAATAATATTTTATACACATAATCTAATTTTTTGGGATGTCAATACAGATATTAAAGAAAGGAGGAAAAACCATTACCTTGCATAAATAGTACAGTTGCCGACTACCATGAAAAATATTGCAATTTTAAACTGTAGGCCTATTTGTAAAATGTTGTATTTATGTAGGCCTTAATTATATCTATCTATATCTATATATATAAAAATGAATTGCTGTTCGTTAGTCTCGCTAAAACTCGAGAACGGCTGGACCGATTTGGCTAATTTTGGTCTTAAAATGTTTGCAGTAGTTCATAGAAGGTTTTATACGTAAAGAAAAATTTGAAAAGTTTCCCGAAAAAGTTTCAAATTTGGAAGAAACTCAACAGCCTTTACTGTATGAACTCAAAACCATAGCTTACAAAATCAGCTGTTCGTATAAAAAGCTTAGCAACACGTTATGTTTGTTTACAATCATTACCATAGCAACATTATATAGCAAATTTATAATCACTTTAATACTCTTCAAAATTAACAGCTTTTTAAGGTTAGATTGGAAAACTATAAACAAACAAAAGGAAAAATCAACGAAAAATGCTTACAGAATTATAATTCAACTCAAACATAGGTTATTAAATATCTATATATAGGCCTACTTAGAGATATGCTGTTTAAAATATTGTTTATATAAAATATATCATAACTATGAATTTTTTAATACTTTTCAAAACTATTTTCGTTATCAATAATAATAATAATAACAAACAAATTATTTGACACCATGCATAACCATAAACATAGGCTACACGAGTTTAAACATATTATATTGAAAACTAAACAAACAATCTGAATTAAACTAAATGCCATTAAAATATCACATTCGTTGCTATATTTTGATATATAATTGTATATTTAAATATTAAACAATATCTTATACTAATTAGGCCTATACATTTAAAATTACAAACTCTATTTGAACCAGTTTGTTACATCATTACCAGTAAAGACCCCCAATTGACTCCTAAATTTTTTCAAATTTTGGGGTATATTCACTTTGACACCATTTTTGAATTTCTCATCAAAACTTAGGATAGGAATGTCTGATAAAGTGAGGGGGTTATTATTAAGGTGAAGGAGCTAGGTGGAAAAAACGCCCATTTACATAATGCACTTTATCTCATGAATGCCAAGTCGTAGAGAAGTGATATAGATATCGTTGGATAGGCAATCATAAGGACTATAAACCTGTAATTGTAAATAATCATTTTATGTAAATATTGATTTGAATGATCGCCACTCATAATAAATAATTTGCATATAATTACCAGTAAAGATCCCCAATTGACTCCCAAATTTTTTCAAATTTTGGGGTATATTCACTTTGACACAATTTTTGAATTTCTCATCAAAACTTAGGATAGGAATGTCTGATAAAGTGAGGGGGTTATTATTAAGGTGAAGGAGCTAGGTGGTTACATCATAAATTAACGCAGATGTTACGAAGTGATTCAAATATCTTTTCTACGACCCCCAGCTAATTTAAACCCTCGCTAAGAAAGGGTTAAAAGAAATTTGAAATTTTATTGCGGTTTGGGGGAGGGTCAAAGTTACTAAAAATTCCTATAAGAACGAATTGGAATGAAATTTGGTAAGTAGCTTCCTTTTAGGCTGTAGGTGCTAGCAACATTGTCAATGAAATTAAGTGAAAGTCAAAATTAGTAAAAACTATAAATTAAAACGATATATTTAAGGCTTTTTCATGTTAGATAGTGGTTTACAGAAATACAATTTTCAGTGCTTTCTTAAATAACGTAGCCTTTTTTTTCAACGAACACTTAAAAAGAATACAATTACGACAAAAAGACTGAAAATACTAACAACCACGGGCAACGCCGTATGGGTCAGCTAGTATCAAGATAAAGATACAAATGTTATCTTTTAATTGGTTTTTATTTCATATTGATTACCGAAGTTAAACGAAAGCGTATCTTCCATAAATTTGTATAAATGAATAAATTCATTGTTGATAAAAGGTTGTATTTATTCATTTTGTATCCTACTCCTTGATCACAATATTAAATTTAAGAACTATAACATACCTTGCATTTGTGATCTATTGTACGTTTTGTACGTCTTATATATTGACGACCGCGGTTTCGAGCCTCACTGGGTCATTTACGAGTCCTCATATACAAATAAATTAAATTACACACACACTTATACGCACATACACATTACACTTCACATTAAACACGAATGGTGCACCATGGTTATACGGCTTGTCGGTTAATTGCAAATTAAAATTTGGATGCATCCTTTCACGTCTAGAACCGGAGCTGGACTGAATTCAACTGTTCGGATTAGGTGGTGGGGGAATACTAGGTTTGGAACTACCATTGTCTAAATCTATTATCAGGTCATATAAAGAGTTTGATTTGAATTTTAACTTATCGTTTAGTATTTCTGATGGATTGTTTATATGGTTCTTATATATGTGGAACTCTTCCAGAACATCCATCTCCCTGCCCTTGTTACAAACTTTTATTATTTCCATGTTTTTCTGGATTGAAGAGTACAGGTGTCCTGTTTCCACCAAATGTTCTGCAAACGTTGAAGTCTGTTTAAAGGTATTTTTGGGTTTGTGTTCCCGGAATCTTTGTAAAAATGACCTGCCTGTTTGTCCTATATAGGATTTAGGGCAATCATTGCAATGTATTTTGTAAATACCACTCTTATTGTAAACATTGTCCTCTTCTTTTGGTGGTCGTTGTAACAAGGTTCCTATGTTATTGCGAGTTCGACAAGTTAAAGTGTAGTTATGTTGCTTAAAAATATTATTGATTTGATTGTGGAATACTCCACTGTAAGTCATACATATATATTTCTTCTTTTCCTTGTGAGATACGCGATTCGTAAGTGTCCTTCTGTATTTCTTCATTATATTATTAATGATGTTCGGGTTATAGCCGTTCTCTTGAGCAATGAACTTGATAGTGTTAATTTCATTAGTTCTGTCAGAGACGGACAGTGGGACGTCGAATAGCCGTTTAACTAGAAAGTTAAATGCAGCCATTTTGTGCGATCTGGGGTGGTGGGAAGAATTATGTATGACGTTGGTTGTTGTGGTAGGTTTCCTGTATATATTAAAGTGGTGTTTACCGTTGCTATTGGATATTGTCAGGTCCAAATAATTTATTGTTTTGTTTTGGGTTTCTACCTCGTGTGTAAATTTTATAGTGTCGTTTATATTGTTCAAATAATTAGCAAACATTACTATTTGTCTATGGGTACCATTAAAGAGGAGTAGCGTGTCATCGACATATCTGTAGTAATAACATATTCTGTTTAGGAATTTGTTGTTAATGGACATAATATATTTGTTCTCAAAATGATCTAGATATATTTCGGACAGAATGCTAGACAATGGTGCACCCATCGCCAGCCCAGAGTCTTGAGTGTAATATTTGTTGTCAAAACTAAAATAATTTTGATCCATTATAATCTTAGTTAGATCAGTTAGTTCATCTATTGCTCCCGGTTCGAGAGTTCCTTTTTCAATAAGTTTTTCTTTTAACAGAATTAATGTCTCTTTAACAGGGATATTCGTATACATACGAATATATTTATATTCACTTGTATTTATATTCACTTTATAACCTCAAAGCAAATCTTATAAGTATTATAGCCTACCATAATTTTAGAACTCATTAGAAGAATTGCATTATTGATGAATTGTAATTGTTAACATAACCCCAAAATACAATCTATGCTAGGTTTTATACAGATGATGAGTTAAATCAGCTGTTATAATATATGAGCGTTTTATCTTCTTCTGTTGTTAGGCAAACACCCTTGTTTCTTACAATCAGCTGATTAAAGAACTGTAAAATAAAATCATTGCAAAGGTTTGAAAATGTTGATTTTTTTAATTTAAGAAATTAAGATGATGTAAAAGTAAATAAAACCTGTTAATATAGAAAAGTTTTGCTTTTATTTGGTATAAACTGAATGTAAAACGGTCCAGTGAAAGTATCAGACGAACTGTCCAAAGGATTGAATAAGTTGACTTTTCTCCCATGTTAAATCTCCATAAGAAAAGTTTATTTTTCATTTTTGACCCACTTAACGTAAATATTTTCAAAATAAAAATAAAATCTGCTAATGTAGGACCGAAAACCTTTGTTTTGGTAAAACCCGCATGTAAATCGGCCCAGTAGAAGTCTCAGACGAACTGTCCAAATGTTTTTTTTCCTTACGGCTTTAAATATATAGATTATTCCTCATTATAAAGGAAAACAATTCAATTTCTTTCTTTATGTTTTGTACCAAACCAAGATTATAAACATTATGTATTTCTCAATGAATAATTTTAATTATATTAAACCAAAATTTTTGTTAAACTAAATTTGTATTTATTTCAAAGCTGATATAATTGAAGCTGAACATAGTAGGTTTCAATTATAATACCTATAGGCTATAGTAATTAGTAAAAAAAATTATTATAAATTTGGCTTTTCCAACGTGAGGCTTCTCACACAAACATTATTTTATAAACAAAAATTATTATAAACTGTATTGAAGTGGCGAGATAAACTTAATGTTTTGACTATCTCGACAACTCATGGCCCAGAATTTGAAGTTGTGACAAATAGGAGGGGAAATCCTGTAAACAAGCCGAGCGTGGTAGTTGCCTATAATAAGTCAATGAGTGGTATTGATCCAATGATCAGTTATTATTCAACCCCCCGAAAATCACTACGAAGGTACGTAAAAGTTTTTTTTTCGTTTATTAGACGCCTTTCTGTGGAATTCCAAGTACATCCATTCGAAGGTTTGCCCAGATTCGAAGATTACCTACTTACAATTCAGAGACAAGATAATAAGAGTTTCATCCAGGTTCTGCCTACTCCTTGCGCTAGCACCTCAAGACGCACTTCAGTTTAGCAGCACCTTCCTAAGAAGCTGGAGAAGAGGGTCAGGTGACACTATTGTCGTATAAAAAAAAGCGGAAAACTACTTTTTACGTGTGCAGTGAGTGTAAAGATGAGGACAAGAGCTTTGGGACTTTCTATTCCCGATTGTTTCAAAGTGTGGCATCAACAATGAACAGACGAAGGAACTTTCAATCCAATAAGTATTGTAAAGTAACGTAAGCAAGTCCTTTTCATTAGCAGCACTTCTTTGACAAAATATTTTTATGTAAATAAAATGTAACTTGAATGTATAATGTTTGTTTTATTCATATACCTCCTAATTTTTCAGGTAACATCTGATTTATATGTGGCACATATATGTGCCAGCTGGTCTACATTAATAAAAACAACATTTTTAATTGCTATGGACCGAGAGGCACATATATTTACCACCAAAAAATGCTCTTTAAAATCAAATAAATGACTGATATATGAATTTATATGTAATAACTCATTATTTGTGTTTTAAAAAACATAATTTTAGCAATTTTTAACGTTGGCCTGTGGGTAGAGTGATACTCTGTTTGGATGGTACACTGGTTAAGATTTTTAAATTTAGTGTGGTCATGTGTTAATCACATAAAATATATAACTTATATATATATATATAAGCATACTGCATACCTTACTTAATATACTAAGTAACATTTTATAACTATTTGAGACAAATTGTCGATCAACAACAATTTAAAATCAAAATATTTGAATTAACATTTCGGAATTAAAAATTTTTAAAGACCTACTTCTCCAATGATGGATTCCTCTCAATATGACCTCGGATAGCTTTACGCATCATGGTGTTCTTGCCCATAAGTACGACAGCTGTACCTCGGAGACTCATACGAATCTGTTGCATTTGTTTTGAGCCGACATTGTCTGCGCCCACAATAAAGCACTTCGGGTAGTCATCGAGAAGTTGCTACAACAGAAAACATTACATTTATTAACTGGGCAACTATAAAGATGAAAGACGCACTTAATAAAAGTTTGAATAGTTATCTAGACCTCTTCATTTTATAACACTAAAACATAATAATATAAGAATTATTCAACCGATTGCAGTTTTAAATTTGGAAAAGCATGTTAATAAATGGACAATTTGCATGTATATACAGTTTTAAATTAATTATCTAAAAATTATGAAAATAGACAATCTTATTTCTATTTACATAGGTTTGTTAAATAGCATTTAATACTTATAATAGATCTCTTCAGAAGATGTAAAATAAGAGATAACCTAATATAGTACGTATAATATTTTGCAAGTTAGGAGTATTTACCTGATTTAATATATTGATTTAATTATGTTTATTTATTTACGTTGGTTTATAAATTAACAGTTTATAACGATTTATTTTATTTTATTGATTTGCAAGATAGATTACACTTGCATAAAAATGTAAACAATCTAACTAACAGATGTCATGTTAGTTAAACAGATTATTTGTTAATAGATGTGGCGCCTTTCATTAGGAATCATACGAACATTCAAGTGAATTTTTTTTTAAATTTTAAGCTATTTGTCTAAATAGCTTCATTAGCGGGGAACATAAACTTTAAAATAATGTTTGAATCATTAATTTTAATGAAGAACTAAGAAAGATATGGCATAGCCAGAAAAAAAAACAAAACAAACAAGGATAGTAAACTAAATTTCAGGACATGTCCTTCAGAGTTTGACCACAACATTGTAAAGATAAGGTCTCTCCAAAACTAGTATTGTAAACAATTAAAAACTGTTTTTAATTATAGATTAATACAACTGCGTTGATTAAGATAAAATCGAAAAACTATTACAGTACTAAACTAATAAATTATGCAGTTATAATTCTCATAACACTATTAGAACATAACCATGGAAGAATTATCAAGAGAAGGTAGTTAGAATTTAAAATTTCAGACTTTTATAGGCCTAAGTGTTTCAAAGTGTTAATTCATTCCTTATTGTACGATTTCTTTTACTTACCACTAACTTGGCGAAGTAGTTCGACTTCCAGGTAGCCTTATCCTCCTTACCCATCTTGTGTGTGTAGGGATATCTTCTTAAGAAGTTTAAGGACTAGAAAACATAATAACACTTTATACAATATGTTGAATACACTATCAAAGTTTATACCTATATATATGATATAAATAAGAGGACAGGGTTCATACAGGTTTTTCAAAAAGAATTTCCAGGACATTTCCAGTACAATTCCAGGACAAGATCTTGATTTTCCAGGACACTTAAACCACACAATTCTACGGTAAGTAGTATTTTTTTTAGATACAGCTCCTGAACGAAAAATACATGTCATAAAAAGTGATGAGATTAAAATCAGACAGTTTTTTTTTTTTTTAATGTCCACAACCAAAATAGGCCGCATGAGAACAAAACCATTAAAAAAAAAATTGTAAATAACACTGATTTTGGAACTTAAGAAAATTATTTTACAGAATTGTTAAGGATTAATGTTTCTGATGTGAACTGTAATTTATATTTTAAATAATTGCATAATTGAAATACGTGAAGTGAGAGTTAACTAAAGAATATATGCAATTGAGTCATTGAAACATTGTTTCCTGGATGGGGTTTGGCCAATTATTTAAATATATTTTGATTGAAAACAATTTACATTATTGAATTGCTAAACATGAGGAAATTTGTGTAATCTTTAGGTTGTCAACTAACATGTTGAGATAACCTAAACATTACAAAATAGACACCATCACAACAGAATCTAATTAAGTTAATTTGTCAAAAATTGTCTTAACTGTTGTTTCTTTTATAGAAAAACTTGAACAACTTGTAATATTTTGAAAAACCAGCTTCTTTGATTCTATTGTACGCCCAACATCTACCCATATATGTTAAATATTTAACGGTAAAACTTTTTCCATTGGTGGAGAAAGCCTAACTATTAAATTTCAAAATTACTATAGTATAAATTTTCAACAACCTGCATTCTCTCATCTTAAATTGTTATTAGGTTTGAACGATCAAAACTAGTTACATGTATGCATGGTATACATACTCAGATCAGTAAATAAAATTTAGAAATGAAATCAATATTTTGGAATAGAGGGCAAAATTCCAGGACAGAAACCTAATTTTAAAGGACATCACAGAAAATTCAAGGACAATTCCAGGTTTTCCAGGTTCTCCAGGACAACAGGTGAAATTCCAGGTTTTCCAGGACGCGTATGAACCCTGGAGGATAACCATACTGAAGTGGCACATATATTTTATAAAATATAACGCTAAATTCTATTAAGAATGAAGCATGTATGTAAGTGTTGAAGCTACAGTCAACTCCCGATTATCCAGGATAATTACCGGCAAGACCATCATGGATAATGTGAAATCCCGGTTAAAGCAATTCGTTATAGTATAGGGCCCAAATACAAAGTATTATGCAAGAATGATAAACATAATGGTTAAACTGTACCTTAAAATCACTCCTAAAACGTATAAAAAACTACAAACACAGCATTATTTAGATTGAAATAGCAGTACAGCTATATATTATTTACAATGTTCAAACACGATTAAAATACAGTAGTCCAGAATGTTCAACGATTAAAATAGATGAAAAAAGAATTGAACATTACAGTTACGCTATATTTTCTTGCGCAAATGTTATAGCATTTTCTTGCATCTCTGCCTGCAATATAGCGGAGGTGTCCATCCTGTTGTAAACTGAAGAATGCTACTCTTTTCCAAAAAAGGTCGCCATTGACGTTAAGTATCATCAAGTAGGCGTGTTATAAACCATATGGCTAAATTACAGTAAATTCAATCTTAGCCAGTAAACCTAGGCTTAGGTCTCTTCTTTAAAGAAAGTTGATTGGAAGTATATATATAACGCGTAAATTTACTTTACGACCCTCAGCTAATATGTTTGCAGACGTTGACCTTTTTTTCTCCAGTCACATCTTGATTTCTTTGGCTGGCTAAAGTTTACGTTAGAATTGGAAAACCTGGCACCATATTACGTAAAAAAAAAAAAAACTGAAGATGTTCTAATTTATACCTAGTCTTTAGTCACTGTATTAAACATTTAACAGTAAAATGTAAAACAAGGCCGGCAGTAAATTTACTATTCGACCCTAGGCTGATGTAGATTTGATTTTGATCTTTTTCATTATTTCTGTATATTGGGGTAAAATTGTACAGACTTGGTCAGTCAAATGAATTCTAGTTTATATTTCGGAAATTCATTGGGTAAAGAAGATTGTGTTTATTTAGTAAATCAAAATATTAGAAGTCTAAGATCTAATTTTGACATGTTTGTTTTGGAATTGGAGGGTTTTGATATGAAACCAGACTTTCTTGTTCTAACAGAAACTTGGATAAACAGTGGCGAGGTAAACAATTATAAGTTGGAGGGTTATAATATGTTTGCTCAGTGTAATGACTCATATAGATCAGGTGGAGTAATAATCTATTGCAAAGAGAAATATTCATGTGTACATAAGGACTTATCTTATCTCTCTTTTATGGATTGTCTACAGATTACTTCTTCCATTCTTGGCAGGCCTTTTACAGTATTTTGTTTTATATAGATTAAATCAGGATAGAATTGATTTGTTTTTGAGTGAATTATATATTGTTTTATCTGAACTTCCCAAACATAATTTAATTGTAACAGGAGATATAAACTTGAACTTACTGGATGATATTCCTAATGTGGATCAATATAAGGCTATTATGGCTAGCTATGGTTTAGATTCACTAATAAATGAAGTCACCAGGTTGAGTAGCTCTACTTGTATAGATCATTTATTTGTTAAAGTTTGTAACAAAGATAGTGTCAATAGAATTATTTGTGAATCTGAAGTAGGCCTACTTCATTTGGGAGTAACTGATCATAGTATGATAGCTATATGTATGTATAGTAGTATGAATATGAACTTTAAGAGTCAAGTCCTGCCTCCCTTTGAAAGAATTGATTATACTTTAATGAACAATATACTGGTTGGTACAGACTGGGCAGTGGTGTATTCTCAAAATTCAGTATCATTAGCGTTTGACAAATTTATTCAAATATTAAATCATTCTCTTGAAATGTCTAAAAGTAACTACTCTTCTCAAAATAAAGTTAACAAGATAAAGCCTTGGATTTCAAATAATCTCTGTGTAAGAATAAAAAAAAGGAGGGAACTTTTTAAAAAGTTGCAACACAATAAAAATAATTTAAAACTAAGTAATTACTACGTGCAATTTAGAAATAAGCTACAATACGACTTAAGAAAAACCAAAGAAAATTATTATATGGCCAAATTTGAATATAGCGAGGGTAATAGTAAAAGGCAGTGGGAGATAATTGACAGTTTGATAGGAGAGAAGAATAAACATAATATGCCTCTTGAGGTGTTTGATAAAAAGGAAAATTGCCTAATAATAAGAGAACCTAAATCAGTTGCTGGTTCATTTAATGATTACTTTCTTGAAGTAGCTTTTAATTTGAGGCAATCTATTGGTACTTCCACTCTAAATGTTGATCCTGCTTTCTTCTCGGGTAAGGTGGAGGAGCGTTCTATGTTTTTGTATGCTACATCAGTAGAAGAAGTTAAATCTATAATAAATCATTTGCAAATAAAAAAATCCCCGGGACTAGATGGTATTAACTCGGTTCTAGTTGAGAACAGCGTGACCAGAGGTTTTTTTAAAATTTCTTCATATTATGAAAGAACACGTTAAACTGATTATAAAAACATGAAAAATATCCGCCGGAAATAAAAATTATAGAAATTACGAGAGAAATAAAAGTAGAAAATATAGAGGTTAACTTCAGTATTTTTTTTTTATTCACACTATATATCACTTTTCCCTATATATATATAATGAAATTAGACACTTCACTGATCGCCGGAAATCAATTATAAACATTCTAAAACAAATATAACATAACAAATTAACAAACCAAAAATCGCTTATGGGATTTTAACATAGACAATGTACACCCATTTTAATACGCGATAGGAATTTGGGTTGCCAGATTGGCTGCAATTAGATTTGAGTGGGTTTATCAGTGCCTCCTATATTGCCTAAAATTAGAAAATAATAACTGTTTAAGTTAGAACCCTACCAATGTGATAATATCGACGAAATATTATAATTATACTGTTATCGGTAACATACTGTGACTAAACAGTATAGGTCAGTACCTCTAGTTCTTTTTTTATTCTAATTATATAATGTGATAATAACGACGACATTTTATAATAATACTGTTATCGGTAACATACTGTGACTAAACAGTATAGGTCAGTACCTCTAGTTTTTTTT
>JAGFPH010001052.1:83235-96142 GCA_018207615.1 Philaenus spumarius
AAGACAATCCCAATATGTGGAATGGCGTGCGAAGCACGCAATGCTTTATGTTATTGAAGATACTCCCAATATGCGGAATGGCGTGCGAACCATTTTGCAGCTATTCAGCACCGTCGTGAATAGACCTATTTCCCAAATTGTTGGTCAAAACCCTAAAATATCGGTCTATAAACTTAATTTTGGAAATTTGCTCAACTCACGTCAGCGGTTCAGCTGCGTGGTCGAATTATTTTAAATTTGCAATACTTTTTCTGCTTGCACACTTCCCTAGCAAGGGTTAATTTAACTAAATTACACGTGAAAAAACATGGACAAAGACCGGGATTCGAACTCGGGACCTTTACCATTAAACTGCAAAATAGAATTAATATTGTTCTCAATGTCGTTACATACTTGGTATTCAGTCTATTAATGTTTTAATGCAGTAAACCATACAAGTGAGATAACATTGAGCAATATCTGGTATGATCAGAGTGGCTCTGGTCTGTACTTCCAGGGAATGGTAAATAAATGTCCTGTGTTCGAATACGGTCTTGGTCCATGTTTTTTCACTTTTAATTTAGTTCAATTATTTTATTTAAAAATTATTTCCATTATTTTTTTGAGGAAATACTGGGTGAAAGCAGTTTCAGGGGCTGGATACACTTTAATTCTTAAAAACCTGTATATTTTATTTATCTTAAATGAACTATTTTGATGTCTCGTTTTACAAATTTTAAAACTTTTTTTTTAATTAGACTAATTTTTGAAATAGAAATGTTTTATGGTGCTCTGTAGTTTGTTGGCACTGATAAATAAATTTTGTTTTAGGATCCATCCAAGTTTGCAGCCGCTGTGGCCGTAGTCGCTCCTGCAGCTGCTGCCGCTGCTCCAGCTGCAAAGAAGGAAGAAGCCAAGAAAGAAGAGAGTGAAGAATCTGACGAAGACCTTGGTTTTGGACTCTTTGACTAAATCTGTTGAAATGTTTTATAGCCAGACACGTCAATAAAATATTTTTAAAGAAGAATGTCTTGTGTTGTTTTACTAGCCCTGTATTAACAAATTAATCACTTGCAGATTTTACTATGTGGAATATTGTGCAAAGAAATGGGTTTTTATATTGATGGTGAAGTTGCAAAATGTTGATTTTTAGCGTTTATGGCAAAATTGGTTGGCCAAACTGATTGTCAATTCTTAATACGCCACTGAACAATGGGTTTACAGTTCAAAATATGACCACCTTCAACAACTAAAAACTGTTTTACCCAAACTGTTTCGGCTGCGCCTCGCACGGGATTTTCATGCAAGCACGGAAAAACTTACCGAGCGACTTACGTACGATATTTTTCACTATACTACACCGAAAAAGTAACATACTTTTAATCAAAACATATTTTTATAAAAAAAACTTAAAATTATTTTGATTTTCTGTTATATTTCCATTGACAAAATCAATCAATTGTTTACATAAAACTGATCATGTTTTTTTTTTGTATCCAAGTCAACGTAATATAATTAAGCTTAATTACTTACTTTATTTCCGTCACGTGACTTCTCTTTTTTGTATGACGCGTTTGGAGTTTTTCTCCAACATCATACACTATGTAAAATTTACTGCACGGAAAATAAGGACTTATCTATGAGAAGGTATAAGGAAACAGCTGTTTTTGGTGCAGTATAATGAAAATACTTTTGCTAATAAATTATGCATAACAAAATATGAAATACAGTTTATAAAAGAATACATATTTACAAGCACATAAGAAGGAAGATTTCTTAATTGTTCATCCATTGTAAATCTAATATTTTAAATTTTTATTATAAGTTATCGGAGGGCTGTTTGTCATCTCACTCTCCCCTCAAGGTCAGTGCTCTCATAATGGTACCTTTACCCATCCCTACTTGCTCCTTCATTGTCTGGGTTTGTCTATTTTTAGAAGTTAGTCATGTCAAAAGCATCAAACTATCGCTCGCTGTCGGTAGTGAAAATATTGGTTACGAGTGATAAAACGTATTAAGAACTTAATTTCTTTCAAAATATTTTACTGTAATTTTAGTTAATTCTTTAAAATTAATTTGACTTGCTGTACACTAAATTGATGTCTCCAACTATAGTACAGTATGCGACCTTTATTTGCACAAGTCTACTTGTATTCACGCAGAGGTGTATTGTAGGGAAATCCCATCTTATATGTTTTGTTGTATTTGCGAGTGTTTCGCTGACATGGTATTTTATACAATGTTATTAAATTCGTACAATAATAACTACAGTGCTACACCATAATAATTTAAGAATTTTGCATGTACTTTATTGCTATTTATACAGTATTTTTTCTTTTTTAAGCGACCGCGAATGTCGAGGGATTACTGTATTTTTTTAAATTTATTTTGCTAAAACGCCCATCGGTATGTCAACTTTGTTGAAATTTAAATCTGAAGCTTTTACATGTGTTTCTTGTACCAGGTCAGGGTCCTGACAAAACAAAATTATTTTGAAAATTGAAGGACATTTAAACTATTATATTTTTTAGCCTCAACAGTGATTTGTCACTTTTTTACTTTCTCCACCCTATACGTAGTATATGGAGAAAGTATTGTTTTCGTACAAATTTTCGAATTTGAATTTTTAGCGGAATTATCTGTTTTGGTGCTTCCTGAACCCCCAAAAAAAATTTAGTGGAATTATCTGTGTTGGCGCCCTCTGGACCCAAAAATATTTTCAGTGGAATTGTTTGTTTTGGTGCTCCCTGAACCCAAAAAAAGTGGTTTTTTGGTGATGTCTGTAAGGATGTGTTCAGAGCTGGAGACCATACCAGAGGTCCGATTTTGTTGAAATTTGGTATGTAGGTGTAGTTCTGGAATATCTCCAGGCATTTTTTTCATTTTTTCAAATTTTTGATTTTTCAGGGGTTTTACCCGCCAAAAATGGTCAAAAAACGAGAAAAATCAAAATTTCTCAAAAATGGCTCTAACGATTTTGATACAATTTGGCTTATATGTAGCCTTTAATGTACCCTACCATATGCAAAAAACCGCATCTTTCTAAAAATTCTCGTTAAGCTAATAGTAATAATAATAACTGATTTTTGGGGTTTTTTTGGCCAAAAAGGGGATTGTTTTTCAAAATTTGTCAAAACCTTTTTTCGTGCATCTATACTTGCCTAATTGACGTGTTTGGTGCAAATTTGTTCGAAATCGATCGAATAGTTTAAATAATAATAATATAATATGGATGTGTGTTACATGCATCTAATATTTTCCATTGTAACATTTTCCTACTTTAATTCTAAACAACCACCTCCTTTGCTACTCTTGGGAAGGTATAAAATTTCAACTGGGAGAAAGTACGTGGCAGTTATCTGGTACCGTTTATTAAATTCTGAAAATCCATTCTAAGTAACATGCTTAAAGCTTTAAAATGGTAATTTGAAAAGTTCCAATATCGATTTTAAAAACTAGTTATTACTGTTTTTGCGTTTAGCTCTATTCCTTAAAGTTACTAGTTTGAAGCGACTTCAGTGGACTGGCATAGTTATGAAGATTAAACTAATTTAAACTTTTTCATCACACTATCAAAATAAATAATTTTCAGTAATTACAGCTTTGAATATTGAAAGTGATATTTTCCCGGTCTGGGAATGACGGCTAAAGATTTTTCCAATACTGCTATGTAGTTATGCATGCTAACACTAGTTGTGCTAGTAACATGTTGCTTCTACAGTGACTAGATAGATACAGTGCGGCCAAGTCAGGTCTTATTTCCTATTGGTCGGTAACCATGTTTATACTAAATTCTTATCTTTCTATATTCTATTTGTTATATCTTTTTTGAACAAAATAACAATAAAAAGATTAATTCGAAGTCACGACAGGATTTACTCCCAGACTAATATAATATGATTGGTACTGCCAAATCCAAGCAACCTTCTTTTGACGTTAAAATAGAATTGAATGTACACATTTTGGAATTCAAGGGCTGTTGGCCGACATTTTCCAAAAAGACTTGTGCTATTGTTGGCACTAAGCAGCCTTTTAAAATAAGCACTTACAAGCAATTGACGTTCACAGCAGCCAAACGGGGATATGTCACTGCACATACTTTCATAGATGATGTAGCGGTCGATGTTTTTAAACTTTTCAAAGGTGGGAGGCTGAACCCCATATCCAAAAGGCATTCGATGGAATAGTCCCCATTAAAAAGAAGAAACTCCCAAGATGTTGCCAAAATAATTCACTATGTGCCAGAAGATTCTAGAGAACAATAGTGAATAAAAAGACTAAAATTTGAATATTCTTAACGGATAATATTTTTAATATGATGTAAAATGTCTATTAAAAGCATCAAATACTTAGTACCATTTGTTTTCCTTATTTAAGCCTGCACAAAGTTCATTGAGATTAAAAAGGGAAAGATTCCACAGTATGTTTATAATTTATTATAGTCACATCAAACACCAAAATAAGAAAACTATGCACAGACCTATTCCTAGGGTTGTTGTCTACATATGACTACTAATAAGTTTTCATCTGACTTTTGGTTTAAGTGATAGGAAGTTTTTTTTTATTTCCCAAAAGTTTAGTTCTGTGGAATCCCTTCTTAATCTCATCCATTCAATTATAGTTCCGGGGTGGGGCGTTTAAAGTCGGGAGAAGTGAGTGGTGGAGGAGATATCTATACTCTCCCTCAACCTGCCTTAATTTATCAGACAGACTTTAGTGATGAAATATACTATTTTAAAGTATTGGAGGTCGTTTGTTGGTATTTTATAAAGAACATGGTCGAGTCTCGGATCAAAATTTGTGAAATGGCAGCTGTTTGGTGAAAAGTCGAAATAATCGTAAAAGAATTAGTTAGGCCTATCATTTTTAATGGTGTAAAAAACAATTTTTAGGACTAAAAATTTGTGGACGTTTTAGGCACCCATCTCCCTTTTGAAACAGTTTTTGGATTTTATCCATCCATTGAAAAGCTATTATCATTTTGATGAAGCAAACGCGCGTTATGCGAGCTCATCTGCAATTCTAGCGCGTTACGGCCGGCGTGAAAAGGTCCCTTAACTAAAAAATTCCTACAGTTTAAAATAAAAAGCCCTGTTCAATGTACAATTTCGTGCTCTTTCGATTGGCGCTGTCTGTTTTACAAAAAAAATTCTAACCTAAAAACGAAATTTTTGGCAGTATTTTTTTAATAAAATAAACGGTACCAGTATCAGGAAACTGACACATACTTTCTCCCTCATTATAGGAACTTAATAAAAAAATCAGAAGAAGTACATCTTTTGAACCACAATTTTTACAGGGAGGCAAGTGGTGCCATTTTATTTTTGACGAAAAATACTATAACATACTCTATCTTTTCATCAGTAGAATAATAATTCAAAATACCAATTTTTTTATTTTTAAGAGTAATTTTCCCATAAAAACCCATAAAATAACGGAAAAACCAACTTTTCTCAAAAACGGCTTGAACGATTTTGATTAAAATTTTATAGTTTATAGTACTTTAGGTCCCTAATAATTTTATTTTAAGGGTTTTTATGGGAAAATTACCCTTCAAAATCAAAAATTCATAAAAATGAAAAAACGCCTGGAGATACCGTGGATTAGTACCGCCATACCAAATTTCATCAAAATCGGACGACTGGTTTAGGCTCTAGGTCTGATAACAGACACACCCACCCCCCCACACAGACATCACTCCGAAAACCACTTTTTTAGGTTCAGAGGGACCCAAAACGGATATTTCCACCAAAAACTCAAACTCGAAAATTTTGACGAACACAATACTTTCACCATATACTATGGTATAGGGGGATAAAGTAAAAAAAAATCAACTTTTACAGCGGGAGTCTTTTGGGAATCTGTTTTTGGTATATTTATAAACATTTTAAAACAAAGTCTTGCTTGATTCATATTTTTTCCAAGCCAAAACCTTACTTGACCGGACTTCTCGGTTACGAGTCAAATATTTGCACACACTTCAGTGTAGAAGATTTTTAGCTATTATGAAGGCGTTATTTCTAAGACTAATAATGCAAACAAAGCCCGTGTTCACTGTAAAATATTTTATAAAAGTTCTTTGACAAAGATCTTTGACAGTGTAATAGGCCATCTTTTATAATAGATTTCTTTTATAAAATTTAAGAGGTTGGCATTACTGTACCTTTTATAAAATGTTAGATACATTTTTACCTTTTAGTACAAGTTCAAAATGTTTTATAAAAGATAATAACTTTTCAAATCTTTTATAATAGATGGATACCATCTTTTATAAAACATATTTTACAGTGTAAAATAATGTTGTTAAATAAATTTGCTTCAGTGAATTAGTAAAATGGGAATAAATACTGTACGAAAGTAACAAAACTTATGTTTTTAGCGAATTTCCATAGGAAAAATGAGCTATTGCAGTGGCCCTTATGGTGAGACCCAAGGTCGGGAGTAGCAAATTAGCACCGATCATGGTCCCCAGAACACGTTTTGGGGGTTAAAAAAAATTTATATATATATGTATATATGTGTTCGCACTCTAGCGGCCGTATTTTAAGTCAGATTTGGTCCAAATTTGGTACACGTTGCCACGATCTACCACCCCCCTTTAACCTGTTCTACCTCGCTTTTCGCAATTTAACAAATTAGTGTTTAAAAATAATTAAATTGATTACCTTTTTTGGCTCCTGGCTAGCTCCACCAGTCAAGTCAAGAGGGTAGCTCGTCTTTGCAAGGATATTTATCGTTAGTTTCTTACCTTACGATAAAACCCTTAATTATTTTTTTTGCCAAGGAATATTTATGATATTTAATTTTTTAGAGACTAAACTCTGCCCGGAGTCGTGCCTTTCGGAGAACAGTAATCTTCGTTATATCCCGCCAATCCTTCCTTAATATTAGCACTTTTTAAAATTAAATTTGGATTTGGTAATTTACTCAGAATAAAAGATTCTTTTGTTTGGAAAATAAAATATAAACTTTAATCACTCTTATTTTATATTATTTATATAGTTTAACAATCGGATCCTTTATCCTTAAAATACAAAAACAAAATTTCTTAGCTAAATTTTTGTGAAATTTTCTCTACACAATTTAACTTCAAAATCAATAAAAAATAACCCTTTTGTGAAAGATAGATAGAATATGTTTAAATTTATTTTTTATAAATTTTATTCCCCAAAATTTAATTATTAAAAATTTTAAAAGTAAAGCCCTACTCGTCAATGCTGTAAACTATGAAAAATTATAAAGGTGTCTCCGACACTACCTTGTTTCGTATACGGTGTATTCCTTCTTGGAGATCCTGAGTCCGGGATTGGTGCGATGTTCTAGAAGTCCCGATCTGGAACGCTGTTCTGGAAGTCCGGGATCTTGTCCTTCGACGTCGCCTTTCCGTGAATTCGTCTGGATTCCTCCTGTGAGTTCGGATGCCACGTGATAACAGACCTCGCCGCTGTTACCCTGGATCTTCCCTTGAAGTTCTCGGCGATAGTATTTTCGACGAAATATAGCGTTTACTTTACTACGCTATGAACTAGATTGATATTTTTTCTGTTGTATACTTTACTAAATATTTAGATTTACGAAGTATTAAAATTTTTGAATTTATTATGCTCTGCTGTGATACGATGATCTAACGAGAAGCGTGGAGACTTTCCCGGAGTTTCTATTACGACTGACGAGGCGAACCGCGTGTTTCGGTTAGCTCCCGCAAAAACTTATATTTGCCTACCAACCCTTCTACTCAATTTCCCTTTTGTTTTTGGTGTGGCGCTCAGGCTGTAATTACTTTAGAATTTTTTCCTTATTTTTCCCATAATCCTGGTTATTTTCTCTACTCGAATATATGTAAAATTTATATTTTTGGCATTGTTTTCAAAATTAATTGATTTTGTACATTGGCAATTATATTGGCTAGACTGCAGAATGGGCGTGTCTTTACCTTTGGCCGACCGACAATTCTCTTCAAGAAAAATAATCAACTTTTGCCTGTTCCTTATGGTTTGCGAGATTTGTGACCATTTATTCCCAAATTCCTGTAACTCGGCTTCCCGTGATCGGATCGGGTTCTGGATGATGTCATTTTGTTCAGCTTGGTTTACTGGCTACGCACAAACTCGATTCGTAGTTGTACGACGTCGCGTTCCCGTTCCACACCTTTTTCGCGATCGCGTTTTTCTTGACTCGCGGTTTTTCCAAATTATAAAGTTTTTTATATTTTTTATGGTCATACTGTATTGTTTACGTTTTTCCACTAAACTAGTCTTTTACCGTTTTTGAATTGGTTAATTATTGGTTGAGTTATTGTCCTTTTTGTATCATCACTTTTTGTCTAAATATGTTAACACCCCTTTTACCTTAAATTAATCCTTTTTTCTATCTTTCACAGGTTTTGACATTTTATACTAATTATTATCTCTATTTTTATATCTTATCATTTTTTCTATTAACCCTTTATTTATAGGTGAAAATAGGCATTTTACTTTTTTACCTAAAAACGTTAATAACTCTTAAATTTATTCTTTGATATTATTTAAACGTGACTAATTTTGTTAAAATCTTTATTTATTTTAATTAATTTACTACTTTTTACTAAAACTGTACTTTAAACTACTTTGATTTAATTTTCCTTTTTTAATTACTTTTTATTTAATTATTTTTATATTTACCCTTTAATTTTAACAAAAACTTTTTTCGTAATTTGTCTATTTTTCTAATGGTCTCTCAATACCCTTATAAAGATTTTAAAAATTTTAAAAATTCTGACTTTTAACTTTTTTCCTCGCTTTTATTTTGCTAATAACTTTTTATTTCTTTATTTAATTCCAAATTGTGATTTGACTTTTTTATTACCATGATTATTCTACATATTTTGATACTTTAAAAACAACTTTTTTATTAAAATAATTTTTCCATTGTTCTCTAGCCAGCTTGTTTCATTTGGCTGCTGAGATTCAAACAACTTTGAACATGAAAAGTTAGCCTAACTTGCTCTGTATATTGGTGTCTGAAGGACTTAGTAGATTTTATAATTAAATTGAAAAATTATTTCATTGAGCGGATATGCCTATTTCTTAATCCGTCTCAAGTTCCCCCCCTTTAAGTTTGAAATTTTTCCATTTATGGAAAATTGTTAAACTTTAAATTCTTTCGTTTTTTAACAATCACACAATCATATTGAAATAATATTTTTTCACACCATATTCATAATCAAACTTATTTCTAAACATAATATGCATTAATTCCTGAAATACATACATATAAACATAATATTCATTTTTATAATTTCCATTTTGGCTATTGCTCCTGTCTCTGTAAAACACATTTTATTTACATTCAACTTTCATATTTTGTTCACTGTTTCTCTGCACTACTGCTACAGATATCACTGAAAAACATAGTTATTTTATTTTTTAGTTTTTATAATTTCGCTTAAAGTTTTGTACTATCCTTTAGTACTGGTCTCGGCAGCTTCTGTCTAGCACCCAGATAATTAACATACCTTACAGCACTGACATCCTAACAAGTAACCCCAGTATTAATTTAAAAATTATTTAACTTTAAAAACAATTTTTTCATTTATTTAAAACTGTACATCATTTTTGTAACACTCTATATCAACTCTAACTATTTATTTGCTAAGGATATCAGCTGACTCGCCATCGGCCTTGTCTGCAGTTCGGTATTGTTTATTTACCTTTAGCCGACCGCTCCCCTCTACCTTTCCTTCCTTCATTAATTTGAATCAGATTCCCCGTACTTTTGACTTAGCATTGTACTCGCTCTTTGTTTGTTTAGGCCTACTTCCGTTGTTATTTAACTGCACCTTGATAGAGGCCTAAGTACTTTCTCTTGCCATAATAAATCAATCCTACGTTTAGTTTATTTTAAAATCATATCCTTACATATCTAAACGTTTATACATTGAAACCTTTAATCTTGACTTTGGGTTTTTCCTTAACCCTATTTCTTTTCAATTTTTTATTCTGTGTTTTAAATTTAACCCCTTTCATTCTACTCCATTTTCCTGTTTTCCCCGTAGATCTTTCCCGGCAGAGTGTATTGCCCCCTTCTTCCCTAACTACCTCCTTCGCTTCTCCATGGACATTAGACCTATACTCTATTTTATTTATTTTACTTTTTGCCTGTGGCTTCGACGAATATAGTATGGCTAATTCCTGATTTTTACTATATTTTTTATTTACTTCGGCCTGTGGCCCCTCCAACCTATTTCCCTTTACTTTTGTGACCTGTGGCCTTATCGACGATTCTCCCCTATCTTCCTTCGCACCTACACTCTTCTGGTCCTGATCTACTCTTCCTATCCTACTTTCCTTCCTATTCCTATCCAAAAATTCCTTAGAACCTTGTTTAAATTTAATTTTCTTTACTTTTTCACTTTGAACACTAACTTTATTTTTTTCTTTAGGCTTATTTGCCTCTACTACTGGCTTTGGCCTAACTTCCCCTACTTCCTCCTTAGGTACGCCTATTTCTGCATTACCCTGCACAACCTGTTTTTTACTTTTGGCCTCGGTTTCGACCAATAACAATAAGGCCCCTTTATCTCGCCCTATCGAATTCCAGCCTCCATGTTGCGCTTCTACGGTGTTAAGTGACGCTGAACAATTACTGGATCTTTTATCTTCGCAACATTCGTTTGAAACTTGTTTCGCTTTAACTATACTTAAGTTAGGCTTTTCTGTCTCCCCTATGGTATTTACTTCCCGTTCTCTTTCAAAATCGACGCTTATTTGTGTATTATTTATTTGAAAATGTATAAATTTATTTTCCATATTTATTCTGGCTTTATATTTATATAGTATGTTGCATCCTATTATTAAAGTATTATTTAATTTGGGTACTATTAAAAATATTTCTTCCAAAATTTGCCCCCCTATATTTAAGTCTACCATTATTTGTTTGGTTACCCGTTGTCTTTTCTTTTTTATTGCTGTTACCACCTCTACATTGTTTACCGGTAATTCTACTATATTAATCCCTTCTTTCTTTAATGTTACATAAAATTCTTCTTGCATGAATGAGAACTGTGCTCCAGTATCTACTTCAGCGCATCCTTTATTATTATTTATTTTTACCGTAATGTTAGGGCATATTGGTAACTCTTTTTTAATTAAATGGTTAACATCAGGCTCTTGAAATAATTCGTCTCTAACGTTATAGGTAAGATTGTTTATTTTAATGGATTTATTTATTCTTAATTTATTTTGATTATTAGTTTTATTATATGGTGTTTTATCCGCAGCCCCGTCATATTTTCTTATCGCTGGCCATTGTTGTCTGCCATTAATTTTATTCGGAACCTTCGAAATCAGTTTTTTGCAATCGGTTGTTTGGGAGCCCCCTGGTTAGACGGACCTGGGTTTTGAGGATATGGGGTTGTGGTATTTCTGTGGGTTTGACCATAGGATTGAGGGTTAGGTGGTCGGGAAGGTACTGCTTGATTTCTGTTTGGATATCTATTATAATTTTGGGTTTCTGGTATCCTATTTCGATTATCCGGCCTATTTTGTGGTTGTGTGTCCTTTAACCTCCTTCCCATGTTATCCATCTGTTCTAAAAAGGCAATGGCCTCCGTGAAATTTAACTCTTTCCGTCCCATACTAGCAATTTGTACTTCTTTATTAAAGTGACGCATTAAGTTATGTATTAATAGTCGTTCTGGTATAACTGGATCTAAGTTAGCTGCTTTTTGGGCAGTCTGACAAAAATATTCCGCCATGGACAATTTTCCTAAATAATCGTACCTACTGTGTTCGATTATGTCCCTAACTTTTCTTTGGGCATCATACCCCCAATACCTTTCCAAAAACGCCGTTTTAAATTCTTCAAATTGGGTCTTCCCCCCCTTAACTACGTCCCACCAAATTCTAGCCTGGCCTGTTAAATGTCTTTCTGCTAGACGAAGCTTTTGCTCACCATCCATCGAGCTGTTTATTTCGTCTAGCAGATTTTCTAATTTTTTAATAAATCTTACGGGGTCTTCCCTATTCCCCCCCATAAACTCTATCTTCTCTACTTCTTGGGGATTGTGGTAAACGTGTGTGATTTGCTTTTCTACCGCACCTTTACTTGGGTTTACCTTACTTATTTCCTTAACACTTTTTTTTAGTTGATTTATTTCAGTAATGTTTATACCTATTTTGGCTTCATTTAACCTAGTATTAATTTTAACCTGTTCAACATCTTCCTTAACTTCCCTTATTTCGGTTATGCATTCCCCTATTTGGGCAGCCTGTGCTCCTAACTCTTTTTCTATTGTTTCCTTAAATTCGCCTATAATAGATTTAATTTCTGTTAACATTTCTCCTTTATCTTCCCGCCTAGCTTTATCTAATTTTTCTAACTCTTCCTTTCTAGCCTTTTCTAATTTTTCTAAATCTTCCTGCCTAGCTTTATCTAATTTTTCTAACTCTTCTTTTCTAGCCTTTTCTATTTTTTCGAACTCCTCCCGCCTAGCATCTTCCCTCGCGGTTTCTTTAGCTTCTAATTTTTCTAACTCTTCCCTCCTAGCCTTTTCTAACTCCTCCTTATCTTTTACTCTTTGTGCTTCTAATTTTTTAAAATACTCCATAATTTTACTCATTTCAGATTCTTCTACTTTAGGACCCATATTTCACTTATTATTTATTAATTAAATTGGCACAAATTATTTTAACTATTTATACTCTAGAGTACTAGCTATAACGAAGGTACTGTTCTGTTCTCGTGAAGCTTAATTAACACTGCTTTATTTTTGTATTCGCCCTTGGAAGTTATTTGCAATTTTTTTTTTTTTTAAATACAAAGCGTTGTCTTTTAAGCCCCACGTTTGTTGGACGCCACTTGCAACGATCTACTCGTGCCCCACGTTGGGACAGCCACTTGCAACGATCTACCACCCCCCTTTAACCTGTTCTACCTCGCTTTTCGCAAT
>JAGFPH010001052.1:96242-114798 GCA_018207615.1 Philaenus spumarius
TGAAAATACCAACCACCACGGGCAACGCCGTACGGGTCAGCTAGTATGATATATATTAATAATTTAATAATATTAATCGATAATCAATGAAAAATACGCGGTGCATTGCCTCATTTAAGTTGACCGCATCTGAGGGCACCGTGGCAGGTAGAAAAGCTTTCTTTGGTACCGTTTTTCTGATTTACCACAAGTGGGAATCAGCAAGATAACTGACGAAAGTGGTTCCGAATTCACCTAGAAGACTGATTTTAAATTTTAGCGTCCTTTTGCGAATGATTAGTGACAAATATAAGGGGGTTTATTCGCCTTTAGGGGAAGATTTGTTTTCCCAAAAATGTCATGTATTTATATTACAGTACATGGCATGGACGTCCATACCTATGGACAGAGGGGGGCCACGGTCCCCCTAGCTCCCCGCGAAAGGAAAATATGTATATTATTAATTGTAGTCGGGTATTTTTCTTTAAAGAGATTAGCACTAAAATATGTTTTAAATGTTATGTGCCGTTTGATTTTACATATATACTTATTTTATTGTTTACAAGAGTTCAAGCATGAGCGGCTGGGTCACTACTTGGTACGGCCTCTAGGAGTGTTATAGCTCTTTGTGTGTTTAATGACGGTGTAAAGATACAGGACTTAATGCGTGTGGGTTAACATTTTATCTGAGTTGCCAAATTATCTTCCCAAATTTTAAAAGTTTTCTTGGGGAGGTCAAAAATATCCCTGGATTCCTTTTGCCGAAAGAGGGGAGGGTACTCCTTAACACGTTCACTACTACGCAAATTTCGTGTTTCCTATGCTAGGAGCTGACCTTTTATTTTTTTTATATTTATAGTCTAAATGAGTAGAAATTACTTTATTTTTTTATTTTTGAACCTTTCTACGTAATAATCGCTAATATTTTAAAGCGGACGCACATGTGCGTCCATAGCACATAGGCTTAAAATTGGCGTGCGAAGCACGCAATGCTATGTGTATTGAAAATATTCAATACGCCCAATACGAGGGTTGGCGTGCGAAGAACTCAATGCTCTGTGTATTGAAAATACTCCCAATACGGGGGTTGGCGTGCGAAGCACGCAATGTACTGTGCGTCGACCGCTGCTCATAGTGGTCGAATCAAGCTCACATGTGCGTTCTTAGAGTGAACGTGTTAAGCCCCATACCCCGGTCTAGCCCTCCCCTAGAAAATATCATACAGGCGCACATGGTACATGAATTTTTGATGGAAATAATTAAATTTAGTATATGCGTATTATTAGGTTACTTATATATCAACTCTCTATAAGGTGTACTAATGTGTCTGATTGTTTATTTAGGTGATTTTTCCCCGTACAAATTGCACGAATTATTTAAGGTATTTTTCTACCAAATTAATGTAGCTTCTTATGTTTGTTGAGTAAATGTCAAGCAACCACACATTTAAATTATTAGGAAAATTAAATGTCACCAACCACACATTTCAATTGCATTACAGGGTCAGTAGGATAAATTTACGAAAGGCGGGTGTGGTTCACTGACGTCCAGAACGGAGAGCCAGATTGTCGTCTTCATTTGCATACAACGGATGTTGCAGTGTGCCATCATAATTCAAGTTTTAAATTAAGTTGTTTGGAATATTAGCGTGGGATATTTATAGCTAGCTGTTGGCAGCAATGAGATAACTTTGTTTATCAGGCTCGCAGTCGCAGTTAGTTGTTAGTTGTGAACAGCTGTGGTTTTGAGACTAACGTTGTTTTAAAATATACTTTTTAACTATCGTCTTTTTTATATATGTGCACATTATAGATAAACCATATCTATTTGTAGTTTATCATCAGGAAGAGTTTAACATACCCAAAATTAATTCCAGTCAATTGTTGAAAAGTGTTTATTACTAAAACCTCGTTTTGAGGTTATAATTTAGTTATTGTTGTGTTAAACAATGATAGTACTACTCTGCGCGATCAAGTTTTGTTTTGTTTTAGTTTTTAATAGGTTGATATGTGGATACATCCAATTAGTGGAATTTACATCAAGGTCAGTCCAGTATTAACCTATGAATTAGTTTGTGTCGTTATTTGCTACATATAATTTTGTATAATTTTTAAAAAAATGTATTACTGTATATAATTGCAAAGTTTAAATTTAGGTTATTTGAGTTGCAGTAGGCCTACTTCATTTTCTTGTTCGACGAAGTTTTTTTCTAAAGATTAATAAAACAATTAGCTTGCTTATTCAAAACTCTTAGGAATATGCATGTTCTGTCTTTTCTTTGTAATAATTTAAAAGGCGGAACTGCTCTAGAATCGAAAATACAGTGTATGCTTTTAAAAAGTACCATTATAAAAATAGATACAAAACTAGGTAATATCTGGTAATTAAGGATTTAAAAATCCTCTTGGAGTATTCGGAAGTACAACAGATTCCCTTTTATTCCCGGTTCCCAATTAGTTTCATTTTCAGCTATTGATTATTTAACGTTAATTTTGTATTGCAAGCCTACGTATTTTACACGGTAAACCGGTTTTGTTATTTTAATGTATTCAGGCCTATAATAGACTTAAACGATTAAGTGTATTTACAATTCGACGAGGATTGTGTTTTATTGTACGTACATTTTGCTTTCTTAGTATATTTATTAAGTAGGTATAGGCTATTTCTAAAGAAGAGATAGATGACAAATATACTAGGAGCATACACAAATTGAATTTTTTAAACTGGTTGAGCTATATTAACATTAGTTAAATCAGTCCCAGTTATTATTTCATATTCCAGCATTTGTATTTGTTTTAATTTCAATTTTGTAACCGCAGTAGGCTATCACCTTATATATTTGATACTGTAGTTACAAAACCATCATCTAATCTCATGACTACAGTGTAGGCCTACATGTTTTGCACTGACTGGAATGAACTCATATTCGAATTAGGGCATGGTTATACTTGGGGGCAGTGGTCTGTAATTGGCCAACTGCCAGCAAATCGGTTTAGTTCAAATAAAATGATGTATTTTGTTTTGATACTTGATCTTATTTGTGAAATTTGATCTTGCAGTACTAATATAAAAGTATGTTGTTTAAAAAATGTAGGGCTTATATGCCTTGTAGTAAAACTGTCATGTGGTATTAGTGTTGAGATTATTTGCGCCAAGACCATCGACTTCAATTTCACTAGAACTGAAAATTGGCTGTCTGAATATGAACAGTTACATCCCCCTTTTTTACACACACACACAAACCATCAAACGTTTTAAGATAGCCTACATAATTATTTTTTAAGAACAAAAACTGAATTGGTTTGTACTCTCGTACTCTGTACAATTCATTTTAAAAGTTGTAAGTAATATCTCAAGAACACGTCACTTACGTCTATTGCGTAACACGTACATTACGTAACCAGGGGGTATTACCCCCCCCCCCCCATTGTAAAAAATATTTTGCACTTTGTTCACATTAAAATACGCTCTTAAGGGTCTGCTCCAGTAAAAATAAAATGGATTTTTATCCCATAAGAGCAATGTTAAATTTCATACCATTTATTTCGTTTACCGGTACTTTTTATCATAAAATTGTTTGCAAGGTCTCATTTTAAGCACAGTCACAATACGCATCCTTCTTACAATTTACATTTTTTAAAATTTCTTTCATTTGTCAAGTAACTGACATTTTGTAAGTACAAAGTTTGAATTTTTTTCCTAACACAATAAAAAATTAATAATGAAAAATAATTTGCAAGTAGGATCCGAAATTTTATAAAGAATATTCAGTTTTTTTTTTTCAACACTCAATTACAAAAGATAGACTTATAAAATGGTATGAAATGAGGCAATGTCAAAGCGTACAGATGCAAGAAATTGCACTGGTTAGATAGGGATACAGTGATACCGGAAGTGCGTTTCCTGTTGCTTTCTCGTTTACTGGAGCAGACCCTTAAGCCCCGTCCACACTTGCAGACTTGTCTGCGGAAACATTGTCGGCCGACTGTCTCTCCGGTGTTTTCTCTTGTCTCCGGAGACTGTCAGCGGACAGTCTGCCGACTGTCCGCCAACAGTCTGTGTGTTTCTGGAGACAAAAGACAATGTTTTCTGTTTTCCAAATGAACGGGAAACACGCAGACTGTCGGCCGACTATCAATATACTTATACAGTACTGTAAAGTGATATATATGGTACATTTTATACTTTTGTGAAGAGCATAACATAACAATTTATTTATTCTTATTATATATCAATAAAATTATGAGAGTAAGTAATACGTATTTTTACCCCTTTACCGTTACTTATTATTTGAAATTAAGAATAGTAGCCTATATTTCAATATTAGTCTCTAAAGTGACTTTTTTCATATTACAGAACATATATTAATATTGAATTTTTAGTTGAAAACTATTGTTTGAACAATATAACTAACAAAATATTGTGTTATTTTATACATAAAGAGAGATTTAAAAAAAATTATAACAATACACTAATTCTCACATACATTCGTTTAATGACCAAACGCGTTTCAACGACAAAGTCGTCATCCTCAGTGATACATAAGCTACAACTAAAAACGTATAACTAGTTTAGCCTAGGACTAAGCTACATATTATTTATATCCCTCTACAAGAGTGGGCATGGTCTTAGCGTATAAACAACCAATAGGACTATCGTAACAACAGAAAGTGAAATACCACAGTCAATAGGAAAGAGAGGGAGGGTAATATTACAGTCATTAAACGTATGTGTGTAAGAATTAGTGTATTGTTATTATTATTTAATAATAAATCAGCCACATGATTTACAAAGATAAAGCACGCACAAGCTAAAACCACGGCATATACAGTCACCATGTCGTCAAACACTGGTTTTCTAGTGTGGACGCAAAACAAGACGGAGACTCGAATCACAAACTGTGTCGGCAGACAGTCGGCCGATTGTTTGCATACACAGTCTGCAAGTGTGGACGAGGCTTTGTTTTGAACACTTAGGTATGCAAATGTCAAGCTGCAATAAATTATCAATATATTGCTGACATTATCTTTGGTCGAATTGGGCACTGTCACTTTATTTGATATACGTTGAACACACAGAGTTTTCGTTTACCACGGATTATTTGCCGTCGCCATCTTATAAACAGTGGCGCGAAAAAGAGTATTAGAGCATACACATTGGTCGGACAAATAAACGATTAGTGGTACTTATTCAAAATAAAGAGGAATATTGTTTTTATTATCAAAATGTTATGAAAAGTAATTTGTATTTCATCGGTATACTTTTAAATTTACTTTTTGAGGTTTTTTGGTTCTACATAAAACACTTATGCTACATATTTATGAAGATCTACCGTGCCCATTTTAGTTATGTTTATTTGAAATAAAAAGAGAATATTGTTATTATTAATAAAAAGTTATGAAAAGTAATTTATTTTTCATCCTAATACTTATAAGGACACTTTTTGAGGTTTTTTGGTTCTAGATTAAAACCCTATTGCTACCTATTTCTGAAAATCAATGCAACCGATTTTCGTGCGGTTTGTTTTAAATGAAAGTAAATGTAATTATTATCAACAAAATAAGAACTGTAATTTTTATTTCATCGGTTTATTTATACGGACTCTTTTTTACTTTGTTTGGTTTTATTTAAAAACTCTATTGATATGTATTTCTGAATTTAGTGTGTTTTCTTTTAAAGTAAAGAAAATAATGGAATTATTATTATTTTTAAATTAAATATGATACGATTGATACCTATTTCTGGAAATTCATTTTGCCCTAGGACATTTTTCTGCCGACCTCGGGAGGCTTTTTTCGCTAGTACGTCCATATTTTAATTGAATAAACGAACAGCTGACTTTACGGCCCTAGGGCAGAAAAGAGCTACTTTCGGCCTCCAAATGACGTTCCGAAAATAGCTGAAAACATCGTAGTGTGGTGAAAAAGAATTTTTTAATATATTTATATTTTTTATATATATTTTATTTTTTAAATATTAAAACAAATACTAAAAAAACAAAAAACGCATAAAGTAATAATTACCATAAAGAAAACCGGAGAAGTTAACAAATGGTAACAAAATACAGTTATTTACCAAAAATATCAAAACATTGGTAAAAACATAATAAATTGTACATAGAATATGAGAACAATTAAAAAAATAATGAATGCCTAATACCAAAGAAAACTAATCCAGTAGCAAAACACATTAGGTACTTGGCCTACTCATATAGAGCATAACAAATGTATGATGAAAATAGTGCACACAGGTCAAAGTTTATAAGCACTCTGGTTCGTGGGCTCTTAGTTAGTAATTGCTACAAAAACTATTATTAAATTTACAGTTTTAGTTTATTTGATTTTTTATATCCAATTACTGTAAGAATTCAATGATCTTATTCCTAAATATGTTATACTAGCTGTTACCCGCGACTTTTATTCAAGGGTCGTATTGAGTAACTAAACCACAAACTTTTGATAAAAATAAGAATGATACCGATATTGTAAGAAGTTTGCAATCTTCCTTGCCGGTGAGCGACGCTGGTGAAACCTGGCGGGACATCGATGAACTACTACGGCTGCCGATCCATGTACTTTGTAAACTCTAATTGCAGAGGTATTTTGAAACGACGAAATAAAATTCTTCTATTGAATGTAACTGAAATATTAGACGACAATTTTAACGTCACAATACTTTAGTTGATGTAGGTTTAAATTTAAAACATACTTATCTTAAAATACAATTTTTACAACAGAATTAGTTTTGCTACAAAAACGTTGAAGTCTTATGGAGAAATAGATATTGAATTTCTTAAAATAAAAATATAAAACAAAACTTTCAGTAAACAATTTTTTATAGGCTGATACGTAAGATAGTAACAAATTATTTGTCTGTTACGATTTTTTACTGAACGTGCTGGTTCTCGGTGAGAAAAATATAAACTATACCCGCCCCATGTTAAACTGGAGATCAGAGCCGTGAGCGGTTGGGCTGACTCCGGTCCCCTCTTAATCGTTGACGGTAGTTGTGCAGCCGCTCGCTGCCACTACAATCGACGGATTTTTCACCGTCTCTGCCGAAACCGACATTCTTAAATAATTTTAAAATGTTTCTTCTAGTTCCTCAAATCATAGTGTAGAATGCTCCAAAAGCTTCTCTTCTTTTATTTATTGATTGGATGAACCCAAATAAGTATATTTTTGTTTGCTTCCTTTTCAATCGGCGACGGAATAACAATAAAGCGAGAGTTTCTCTCTGTCCACATCAATAAAACATTAAAATAAATAATATATTACATCACACTTTAAATTTTATGAGCGGCGGCGGTAACTAATCCGCAGCCGACAAAAAAAACGCTGTTTGTGTTCCAAGCCCATGGGGTTAGAAGCAGCGCACGCAAAGATTTGGCAGGGGATGAGTCATGGTTGCAATTCTAAATTATTCTAAAATAGGCCTGACTTACAATAGAAGTGGACAATTATACACATACCTATATCATTCTAAAGTACTTTTGAGAAGTCTAAAACGTTTTATTTTGCATCTTAATTAAACAAAAAAAACCCATCCCCCCCCCCGTTTTTGTAACCCCCCCCCATACGGTCGTCATGGTTACGCCTATGGTTAATAAGTAACCATGGCTTGTAAAAATAGGCAACTTTAATAAGATTAATTGATTGGAAAAGATTTGTAAACTTCATTCTTTGTACGAAACCGACGCGACGTTTTCAAACTCAATAATATTAACTTACGTGAAAAAATATAATACTTTAATGTTTTATTAAAAAAAAGACGATTTACAGAAGTTTAGAATGAGAGTTAATGTCTAACACGGGTGGCCTAAAGTCCTCTAGTAGACCGGGGGAAACAATAACTGAATTTTGAGATACAGCTCGGATCGACATGGGGTTTTCTGCATTGTGTTCAGAAATCTGTGAAACAGGTTGGAATGATAACAAGGCGAAGTCAATTACTATCTGACGCAGGTGCTCTTGAATCATAGATGCTTTAAAGCATAGCCTACTTTTAGAATCAAGCTTTTTACGACAGCTTTATGCTAGCACACGGTCTTCATCCTCCGATGTAGATGATTTGCATAGCCTACATTGTTTGCGTGTACGGCTTGTCAAGAAGAGAGAAGTACAGTGAACGAGATATCGATTGACAATATAGTCAAGGAGATTCTACATTTTATAGAAGAAATTGTAATATTGAGAATTTTGTAGTGACGGTAATGATTTAAAAAAGACAAACTATCGATGCTTTACTGTACGGTAGTCGAGAGCAGTAAGAGCTGGAACAAAGACTCGTAGTTTTTGGTGGTGGTTACCGTGAGAGGACAAGAAAGGATGTTAGAGTTTTTCGGGTTATCCCAGGAGGCACATGTCTTCTGATGGTGCTTCTGCTTAATGCATTCCTTCCGTCGCGGAAGAAAATACAAAATAATTTCCTTCGCGTTTTTCGTGGATTGTTCCAAATCAAATTGAAAATATTTCTGTTAACTTTATTGACGTTTTATTATTTGGTCAAACCGTTCGGGAAAATTATAAATCCTGCTAAAACTAACCCGAAGACGTTTATAACTCGATCTAGACCGAAACGAAAGAGATGGTCTTAAGCAATATTGGACGTGGAAGAGATTCCAGATGATCTTGAAAGATTAAATTAGTTTTAAATGGCATACCCTTTTCCTAAAAATTGTGTTGAACAAACAATTAAATAAATGCAACTAGCCTATACGCTTTCGTTAAGCAACAGAAATAACTTTCCACGGTTTACAAGATAGCATGCAACCGGCAAACAAACTTTCTTCGCGAGAATATCCACCTCATAAAACGGCACCTTCGTATCAAATTTTAGGTCATTACTGTTTCAATGATGGCAATCTCAAAGTGAGTCCAATCTCGCAAATATGTTAGAGATGATTCCTCTCTTCACGAGAAAACACGAGACAAACGAAAGAACATCCTTCCAAAGCGTTGAAAGTCGTTTTCTTAAAAGCGGCCATCCTTGAGTTCGCCGTACTGAAAATAATAATTTTTAAGTCGTGAACTAAAATAAACCGATCCAATGGCAAGTAAAAACTAGTTCGAAACCAAGAAAATATTGTCGTACGCGACTCGTAGCCTGGAATTAAATTGTAATTTATTACTTGTAATTAAACTATCCAGAAGCGATTCGTTTATACTCTAGAATTAAATTGACTTAAAGTGTTAGTTTAAGATTTATAAATTGGCTCTAAAGGTAATAATAATACATTATTAATAAGCAACATTATTTTCTCCCGTAAGGAAATTATATATAATAGGCCTATGTAACACCAGATGTTTGACTTCGTTTGTTTTTACCTAATATAAAAAAACTGGTAGTTGTGAAGAATAATTATTAAGTGATTCTAAATTAGCCAAATTGATTGCAAATAAAAGTGTGTTTTGATTCATTGTAGGCCTAACCTAAAAATAGTATGCAACAACTGGATGTTTGAATTTATGTAATTATAATACAGTAAGCATTTTTCGTTGGTTTTGTTTGTGTTTGCTTTTAGTTTGGTTGTTGGCTTAACCTAGAAAGGCTGTTGGTTGTGAAGAATAATAAGCTGATTCTAAATTTGCTAAGTTTGTTGTTATGATAATTAATATAAACAAACATTGTTGATTCGAACAATTGTTTTGTCCGATTTAGGTCTGGGAGCGAACCCCTGAATTTTTTACTTTCTCCACCTTATACGTAGTATATGGAGAAAGTATTGTTTTCGTCCAAATTTTCGAATTTGAATTTTTAGTGGAATTATCTGTTTTGGTGCTCCCAGAACCCCAAAAAATTGTTTAGTGGAATTATCTGTGTTGGTGCTCCCTGAACCCAAAAATATTTTTAGTGGAATTATTTGTTTTGCTGCTCCCTGAACCCAAAAAAGTGGGTTTTTGGTGATGTCTATCCGTGTGTCTGTAAGGATGTGTACAGAGCTGGAGACCATACCATCAGTCCGATTTTGATGAAATTTGGTATGTAGGTGTGTAGTTCTGGAATATCTCCAGGCGTTTTTTAATTTTTTCAATTTATTTTATTTTTAAGGGGTTTTACCCCCAAAAAATGGCAAAAAAACGAGAAAAATCCAAATTTCTTAAAATGGCTCTCTAACGATTTTGATAAAATTTGGTTTATTTGTAGCCCTTAAGTACACTACCATATGCAAAAAACCCCATCTTTATAAAAATTCTTGTTTAGGTAATAATAATTATAATAACTGATTTTTGGGTGTTTTGGCCAAAAATGGGGTTGTTTTTCATAATTTTTCAAAAAAAATTTCATGCTGCTCTATACAAGCCTAATTGACATGTTTGGTGCAAATTTGTTCGAAATCGATCGAATAGTTTAAATAATAATAATAGTAATATAATATGGATGTGTGTTACATGCATCTAATATTTTCCATGGTATGTCCAAGAATCACAGAAGTTAGAAGAAGTAGACCCTAAATGTTAAATAAAAAACTGTACAAACAATTTCATGTTTTACTTCTTAATTTCTGGACTTAGCCAATGTATTAACAAAAATACTGATTTTGATCGCTAAGATCTTCAACTTTGTTAACTTATTCAGTTATACTTTATCATATTAAATGTTCCTAACACCATATGTACTGCAATATAAAATTCATTGCTAGAATAAAGTTTTTCTTATACTGTTAAATACTTTTTATTTTAACACTACAAAATCTCTTATTCCTGATTGGATTAATATTGCAGATATGTACAGTGTGCTAGGTTCAGGTCATTTACCGTTACATACAAGAGCTAATAAGGTTAAGGTTTATTGTTTATAAGGGGGTAGTCACATTTGGGGGGGAATGGCGCCATGAGGCTTGGGGGGGATGGCACCCCTGTATGTCCTAATTTTACAATTCTTAATAACCACCTCCTATGCTACTCTTGGGAAGGTATAAAGTTTCAACTGGGAGAAAGTACGTGGCAGTTATCTGGTACCGTTTATTATTATTGTTACGCTTTAAAATTAAATTTTTGCAAAATCCTTTCTTACTGTGCGTCTATGACTTAATAAGAATATACCTTCAAATGTTTATCTAAATTAGTTTTTACTGTATGCCACTCCTCAGCCAGTCAGTCAGTCAGTCAAGACAAAGACGCTTATGTAATTACAGTATATATAGTTGTGCTTAGGTAAAGGTTTTTAGACAATCTATGTAACCACAAAAGTCGCAAAAAAATCGAAGAAAAGTTAACCGCAGAGAAACACGGGAAGCCTATTCAGCTATTGCTTTTTACTTTCTCACTATACTATATACATAGTATAGAGACAGTATAGTGATCGCAAAAAAAATAGATGTTGAGATTTTTGTGAAAGTATCCGTTTTGGGACCCCCTGAGTCTAAACGAGATAGGCCTATTTTAGAAAGATGCGGTTTTTTGCATATGGTAGGGTACATTAAGGGCTACAAATAAGCCAAATTTTATCAAAATTGTTAGAGCCGTTTTTGAGAAATTTGGATTTTTCTCGTTTTTGACAATTTGGGGGGGGGGGGGGGGGAAAACCCCTTAAAAAAAAAAAAAAGGAAAAAATGAAAAAAAAACCCCTGGGGAAATTCTAGAACTACACCTACATACCAAATTTCATCAAAATCGGACCTTTGGTATGGTCTCCAGCTCTGTACACATCCTTACAGACACACGGACAGACATCACCAAAAAACCACTTTTTTCGGTTCAGGGAGCTCCAGCACAGAGATAGTAAATCCACTCAAAAATTTTTTCAGGGAGCACCAAAACAGATAATTCTACTAAAAATTCAAATTCGAAAAGTTTTACGAAAACAATACTTTCTCCATATACTACGTATAGGGTGGAGAAAGTAAAAAGCGGTTTTTACAAAATGTCTGTCTGTATGTCTGTATATATACAAAGCTAGAGCGAAAACCATTCGATCGATTTCAAACAAATTTGCACCAGACATAATTATCAAGTAGGCCTGTATAGATGCACGAAAAACGGTTTTGAATTTTTTTGAAAAACAACCCCCTTTTTGGCAAAAAACCCCCCCAAAAAATCAGTTATTATTTTTGTATAAAAAAACGGCTCTAACGATTTTGATAAAATTTGGCTTATTTGTAGCCTTTAATGTACCCTACCATATTAAAAAAAACCACATCTTTCTAAACATTCTCGTTTAGTTAATAATAATAATAATAACTGATTTTGGGGGGTTTTTGGCCATAAAGGGGTTGTTTTTCAAAAAGTTTCAAAACCTTTTTTCGTGCATTCATACAGGCCTAATTGACGTGTTTGGTGCAAATTTGTTCGAAATCGATGGAATATTTTTCACTTTAGGTAATAATAATAATATTTATTATTTACTCTCCCACTACGATTTACTATCCCATCTCATACTTTGATACAACTATGAAGTCACGGTTGGGGTTACGGACGGGGGTGGGCGTCCGAAGCACGCAATGCACTGTGTATTGATAATATTCCCAATATGCGGATTGGCGTGCGAAGCACGCATTGCATTCTGTATTGAAAATACTCCCAATACGGGGGTCGGCGTGCAGTGCACTATGCGTCGGCCACTTCTCATAGGTGTTCAGTGTCAACTTGTGCGACTTAGCAGTGAACGCGTTAATAATTTAAATATGTTTGTGAGAAAGTATGTGCCAGTTTCTGGTACCGTTTATTTTTTTCCTAAAGGTACGTTTCCATTATGACACGTCCCAGGCACATGTTCCGGGATGTGTGTTGGCACATGTGCTTGACGTTAGTTGAAATGGAAACAGTCTGCGACATGTCCCAGGCACATGGCCCGGGACACATCCCCCGCAGTGAATTTTCTTTTCCACTTCTGCAAGACTACACTCTATAATTTCTGAAATGCGTAGCAGGGCATCGTTCCGATTGTTGCTGTTTTTGTGGCTTGAACTAGTTACATTCCAAAGCACTGTTTCTTGTTTATATAGTTCAATAAGTTTTGCTACTTTACATTTTAGACCACTCCATCCTACGAAAAACAAGACTAAGCACTATATAGCAAACGCTTGGCAAATTATCAAGGCCGTAGTCTCGGTCGAAGACAGCATATGTTTAAAAACTGCAGCTGCTCGTCTGAAACTGAAAAATAGCAAAATTGGCAAGACCGTAGTCTTGGTGAAAGACAGCATCTGTTTAATAACAATGGCTGCTTATCTGTAACTAAAAATGACTTTATAGAAATTTTTTTTATGACTAAATTTGGAATAGATAAATTTTGAGTGGGAATGAGATGGTGGATCGATGAAATACACTGGGATTAATTACGAAAGTGTGTGGTGTTTAAGAATAGAGCTTGGATTTTTGGATACTTATGGTGGTTCGTAAACCAGACATAAGGGACGTTTTCTTCTGACCTGCGCAGGTGCAGGATCAGTGATGATCTGTTTTGACTTTATTGAACGTTATATTGAATAAATTTGGTGTGAGAACGAGACGGTGAATCTATGGAATACGCTGGAATTGGCTACGAAATTGTATGGTGTTTAAGAATTTCTAAAACAGCATAAACTGGAATAAAAGTTGGCCAACATGGTTCCATACGTTTTCCAATTTGTAAGTAGTGTACCGAATAAAAAACGTAATGTTTTACAATTTCAACATTTTGAGTGAAAGCTCAGATTTTCTCAATAACAAGGTTGGTGGTTTGAAAACTAATTGCAAGCAGGTCACCGAGTTCTAACTACATTGTTATTGAATTTCCATAAGAAAGATGAGCTATTGCAGTGAATCGGTGAGACCTAAAGTCTGGAATGGTTAATGAGCACCGATCACGGTCCCTAGATCACGTTTTTGGTTGTCATGAATCTATGTAACATATATATAATCCAAATACCACTCACTGACTCAATCATCACGAAATCTCAAAAACCACCGAACGGATTGGAATGAAATTTGGTATGTAGCTTCCTTTAGGGCCGGAGGTGCTCGCTAAAGCCCCGGTTTCTAAGACCACGTCGAGCGTCCGGCGCGATTGTTGAACGTGATGACCACGTCAACGCTAGAACAGAGTGAATGCAAGAGCATTGGCGTGGTTTCTTAGACCACGTCCGGCTGCCGACGTCGCGTCAGCTTTTCGAAGGTCCGGCGTGATATCTCGGCGTGGTACGCTCTGGATAGGTCCTCAGTCTATTCCGGTGTGGTTTCACGGCGTGGTTTCACTGCGTAATATACTGCTTTTAATTTCTTTAAGCAACTTGTTTCTGTAATTGCTGTGAAATATTTAGCTGTATTAACTTATTATTTTATTGTGTATTACTGTACTAAGCATTATGGAGTCTAAGGTTTTCACGAGTGAATTGGATGATAAGTTGATAGATCTGGTTCAAAATAATCCAGTTCTCTACGATTTTTCCTAAAAAAAACTAAAAAGATGCCATGGGAAAAAACAATATTTGAAAACAAATTTCCGAGGAACTTGGGAGAGAAAGTCTGTTTTTAACTGTATTGTTTAAACTGTGAACTAACAAAAATCAAATATTAAGCCTTACCTAAAAACCAAAGATGAAACATCGTGATGCACAGCAATGGTACGCAATGGTACATACTACATGGTGCAGCCAAAGGGAAACATCATTTTTCATTTTTTCTTGTGTAGAACAAATTACAAGTTTTTACTTTATTATTAAATGAGATACTTCAAAAATAAATTACATAAATTTTTAAAGGAAGTTTACAGATTTTAAATTAAAACATTTTTTTACATCTTCGTTAAAAAAAGTTTATATCTTTGGGATGCCATATTTGTTAAAGATATTATAAACATTTCCTTAACTATGTAAAAGGTCAACGGGAAGTCTGAAAATCTTCGGTATCCCTTCACAAAACAAATAACTATTCTAATGGTACCATTTTTAAAGTTTTCCTTGTAGCTATTTCTCAATTGTTGTAAAAGAAAAAAACGTTCAATTACTACTCGATGTTGGTATCTTTGAAAAGCACATTAGTTTAATGATAAATTTAATAGACTCAAACAAAAAATATACAGTGATGCAAAATTAATTTAATGATAAGAACTTACGCTTGCAATACAAAGGGTTCAATTTAACAAAAATAATTATTTTTAAAGGTTTGATATAAATGTTTGTCTGATCACTTTCGAAAAAGAAAAAGTGTTTGATCACGTACTTGACGATTTAGTCACTTTTCTGAATGGCATTCAGCTGCCAATTCACAGAAATTTTGTCACTGCAAAAGAAGTCTTTAAACTTTTCTCGTACGTAGTAAGCCAAACGTGTTCCTTTTCTTCCTGTTGTTAGCTCTCTTATAGGTATCAAATTTTCTGTAGGTAGAGGAAGTTTATCTTCGTCTTGGTTGGAGCAACGAATTTTTGCCACTCTAAATAAATTGTGGAAAACATCCGCAGCTCGAATCAGGTTGTCAACAGTTTCAGGAGTGGTAGCAATTTGTGTAAAAAATACTGTAAAGTACTGGGATAGGATCCCAAATACATTTTCACTGTACCGCCATGCTCGACAATGTCTGTAGATGAATACAAACCATACACCTTAACCTAAAAATTACATATTTTTCAGAGGCAAGTTCCAAGCTATAAACAGAAGTAAGTTTTACTATGAGTGTAGGCCTATGTGCGTTTAAACACTTTTTCTAATGGAATTGAGCTGCCAATCCACTGAACAATTTTCATTGCAAAAACGTCTTTAAACTTGTCTCTTACACTATAAGCTAGCTGAGTTGCTTTCCTGCCAGTTGTAGCAACATCATAATTCTGACACTCGCAACTATATCTGAGGTCTAGTTGCTTTCACAGAGCAAGAAATAGATTCGCGCCGTCAAATACGAGCTTTTTACAAACCAGTATCGCGTTGAATCACGGCGTGATGTAAGTAACGCCGGCTTCATCGACTTGCCGCTCTTGAACATCACGGCGTAGTTATCACGGCGTGGTTATCGCAGCGTGGTCTTACAAACCGAGGCTTAAGAAAGGTTTTAAAAAAATTCGACATTTTGGGGGGTCAAAGTTAATAAAAAAAACCCACCGAACGGATTCGAATGAAATTTGGTATGTAGCTTCCTCTAGGGCCCTAAGTGCTCGCTAAGAAAGGTTTTAAAAAAATTGAAATTTTAGGGGGGTTTGGGGGTGTCAAAGTTACTAAAAATCCCCATATTTAACTTTGATTTGTCTCTCCGTGCAAAGCCGGATCGGGCCAGCCAGTAATTATATTGTATATTACTATATAGATATGTGTTTGCACTTTTTAACGGGTACATTTTACGTCCGATTTGGTCCAAATTTAGCACGCACGTTGGTTTTCGAAGTCGGACGAGTTCGTTAGCAAAACAAAACCAACGCCGGAAGCACTTTTTTGGCGTTGAAACTGTTTTGCGGTTTTATCTAAAATAATAATTGTAGGAGATTATTCTGCGCATTTTGTTTTTTTTGCACGACCTTATAGCCCGCCTGGTTCGCCCAAAATCGATCAAAAGGTAAAATACCATAAAAGTACCCGATTCAAATCCATGTGGGGGATTTTACACAAGAGCGAAACGAAACAGTCCATATTCCGAGGCCACAAGATCGAATTGCGAACTCTCAAAGCGCAGTACGTAATCCGAGGCCGCAAGGTCAAGGTGCAATGCGAGTTTCCACTGCGAGCGGAACGAAATTCTATTAATATAATTACTAGGGGCTCTGCCCCTGGTCGCTCCGCGTCCCAACCCCGGCTCGGCCTTCGGCCTCAGATGGCTGCTTCGCTTCGCTCGCAGGTGGAAAATTCGATAAAGAATCTCGTTAATCTTTTGCTCGTTTGTACATAGGTGACCGAGCATAAATTAGCTGTTTTATTTGGCAGCTGACTCGAACTCATTAAACATTATCTCCATAAGATTAACATGGGAAATTTGAAGGATTGTATACCGGAGCTCCTTCTCGGGTGAATAGCGGCTGAACGGATGATAATATATAAGACTTGACATATCTGTGAATGATTATGTTCAGTTTTTGATCCAAATTAGCTGTTTTATATATAATAGGTTTGTAACAACCAATGTTTGAATTGAATTAAAATATAGTTAGCATTTTTCGTTGATTTTTGTTTGTGTTTGTTTTTAGTTTGTCAATGTAACCTCAAAAAGGTAATACTACATTTGATACTGATTTGATCCAAATCAGTTGTTGATCAAAATCAGCTGTTTTAAGATTTTCATACGAACAGCTGTTTTTGTGTCCCTGATAAAATCAATAGAAATCTTTCTTCCATAAGATTAACATTGAAACTTTGAGGGCCACTGGGGCGTAGCCCTAATGTCCTAGGACTTCGGTAAATGGCCTAAAACCTTCCCAGGGTTAACCTGTGTTACTATGCAAAATTTCAAAGCAATCGGATGGATGGTATACGAACGCAAAGTGGACAAAGAACCAAAAAAACCCCCCATAAGGAATACACAGCAGAAATTTGCATTTGATTATAACGTTTGTAAGGCGAAAGATACATGATTTGTAATGCTTGATGGCAAATCTGGGCGTGCATACCTTTAATTTAAGACCTCAATTATGAAAATCGGTCGGGTAGAAGAGCCGAACGGACTCGGAAAAGAAAAACAGAATTTTTTTAATATATAAGATTTCGTAGATGTAAGCAGCTATCCACCGCCTTCGTGAGTAGACCAATTTCCGAAATAAAATTTATTCAAACTCTTAAACATATAGGCTCTAACTGTGAATTTAATTTTGGAAATTCGCTCTACTCACGTCAGCGGTTCAGCTGATCGAATTATTTGTTACTGAAAATTATAATATCTTGATTTAAGACATACATTACATAATTTTACATTTTCAACGGAAGTCCATATTTTTTCCGCGGTAGTTGGTAGATGATTTGAATATTTTCAGAACTAAAATTTTGTATAAATCGCCAAAGTAGTTCCAATGGTAGGGCGGTTTTTTGTGGCTGAATCAATTAATACTCGTACATTTTCAGCGCCTTTTAAGCACTTCAGCTCAATAATATCACGTTGTCCAGCGTTACAAACGATAATTCTACCACGCAGCTGATCCTCTGACATGAGTTACGCGAATTTCAAATAAATAAGTTTATATGTTTTAGGGCGTCAATCAAGTATTTTAGAAATTGGTCTACTCACGAAAACGCTGAATAGCTCCATTATTAGAATTTGTTTGCACCCCCGGCCCACTCGTTGCTTCGCTTCGCAGCGGACAAAGTTGTGTCCCGGCCATTGGGCTCCAAACAGAACCTGCCCCACGATAAAATCCCGTCGTGGATTTGAACCGAGTACTTTTATGTTATTTTATGTTTTGATCGATTTTGGGGGAACCAGACTAGCTATAACATCGCGAAAAATAAACGGTATCAGTTAACTGACACAAACTTTCTCCCAACTTACTGTAGTCAAAATAATATTGTTTTTAATCATTTTATTTACTACTTTTTAGAACAAAACAAAAAATAATATTCTACCTACGTCAATCGTATAAAAAAATTATTGTCCCAGGCGGGATTCGATCGCGCGACCTTTGAATTACTGGCCGTGCTCGCTACCGTGGTGCTACCCCGTGCGGCCGCTGCCGCGATGCTAGATTG
>JAGFPH010001052.1:114898-126390 GCA_018207615.1 Philaenus spumarius
TTTTACTTTCTCACTATACTATAGAAAGTATAGTGATCGCAAAAAAATCGATGTTATCGGCATCATACTGTGACTAAACAGTTTAGGTCAGTCCTCTGGTTTTTTTTTTTATTCTAATTATATAAAGTGGTAATACGACGAAATATTATAATCATACAAATATTATAATCATACTGTTATCGGCAACATACTGTGACTGAACAGTATAGGTAAGTCCTCTAGTTTTTTTTTTTTATTGTAACTATATAAAGTCATAATACGACGAAATATAATCATACAAATGTTATAATCATACTGTTATCGGCAACATACTGTGACTAAACCGTATAGAACGTTAGTCCTCTGGTTTTTTTTACCAATATGAGAAGGTAAATTTACTATTCGACCCTAGGCTGGTATTTTTGTAGATAATGAAATTGTTTTACATTCTACTGTTAAATGTTGAATACAGGTAAACATACTGTGACTAAATACTATATGTTAGAACCTTTAGGCTACTTTTTTTAAATTATTTTTGCATTTCGGTTTTTATAGGTTAGCCTAGGGTCGAGTAGTAAATTTGCCCTCATCTACCTTAAAATTTTCCTCATATATGAAACATTAAGGTGTTCTTAAACTTTTCAGGTATCATGTGTATTTTTATTTAGAAGTTGTTCAAGTTTTTCAAGTTTATAATTTAAAAGTGCAGTTGAAATTACAAAGTATAATGTACAAAGAAGTTTTGAATAATAATGAGGGTGCAACTTACTATTCGACTCTAGCCTAATATTTTTGCAGACAATGAATTTGTTTTACATTCTACAGTTAAATGTTAAATACAGGTGAACATACTGTGACTAAAGACTAAATAGGTTAGATTAGAACCTTTTAGGTATATTTCTTATTATTATTTTTGCATTTCTGTTGCCATAGGCTAGCTTAGAGTCGAATAGTACAGTTGGACCTAATTGCAGGCTATTTTATTTTTTGTATGATGTAAAGTTGTAGTTGTTTAAAAAAAAAATAATTAATTTGTGATTGCTATTTGTATTTGAATAAATTTTTAATGTAATGTAAGTTACAATTTTAGGCTATTTTTGTTTTATAGGCCTATATATATAAGGTTGTAATTAACTGTTCTATACAAAGAAATCTTTAATTTTTGTTTAATAATTTTACAATTTTGAATTGATTACAATGTTATTTAAGTTTTATTAGAAGTAGGCTATGTTAAATTTGTGTGTAGTATTCGAATAAAATGAGTAGGCCTATTACTTTATAATATACAATGTTGGATGTATTTAATAAATTTAAAATATGAATTACATTTTGTAATTTTTTTTACTTTACATTATTACCTAATTTTGATTAGTATTTGCAATAGTTTTCGTCAGTTAGTAATTATTTTATTAAATTTGAATCGTAATTTTGATGTAGAACTACTTTATTGGTGGAAGAATGCGTAAATATACCGATATAATTCAAAATTCAAGGAAGAAAGTTGGGGCGTTATTGATGCAAGTTACACCGAGGTGAAAATGTAATAGTACAGTTTAATTTTAAAATACAGTTAACATTAAGTACATTCATTTAGTAAAGAGTTTTATAAAGTTAAAATTTGGGGTCTTTCTATTTTGTTCTACATATTTTATTAGGTGATGTTAGAAGTAGAGGAATAGCGGAATTCATGAATCGTGTTTGAAGAATGACATTATGTACGTCAGTTTGAGTCACTTTACATTTCGACCGCTTTACCATACAGTGTATCTCTAATATTTCAACAGTTGTGTAAATTAAACAGTTTGTGAAGTGAGGTGAGGTTTAAAGTGTATTACAGTAGAGCGTCAATAATCCGAACGTCAATAATCCGAAACGTCAAAAATCCGAACGCGTTCTGAGGCAGCCCTTGCAAACATTTTGTTTTCGTTTTCGCAAATTCCAATTATTGCGTCGTTAAACATTTCACAAAAATCTTCATCGTGGTTTGACATTATTCTCTCTTTTTAAACATTTCTTAATACCTGCTCTCACACGCCCTCACTGCAGACTGGCTGTCAGTATTTTCACTGTCACGCTAATAAGCTGCTTTAGCGCTAGATATAAACATACAGAAAGTTTATTCATTTCTCTTTGTGTAATCATTATAACAGTGTGTCGTACATACAGTAGTGTACTGTAGGCCTACATATGTTTTATTTTTAGTTTGTGTTAACTAAAATGTATAAGTGATATTTTAATTATTTACTGTACTGTAATTGAGAGTTACTGTACAAGTGTAATCATGTTGGCCCTACTGTGTACGTGCAGGTTTTTCTAAATCATATTATGTAAGTATAGTCTTACATACTGTATTGTAATTACATTACTACTTGTACTGTTTAACCACTTTAATCGATTAAAGGGCATATATTTTAGCCTAAATGGTATTTTCTTGGTTGTTTTCAAAAATCCGAACAAATTGATAATCCGAACACCTCTCGATCCCAATTAGTTCGGATTTTCGACGCTCTACTGTATTTTATTTTATTAAGTGATGTTAAGCCGTAGAAATAGCGGAAACCGGCTATCGGGTTTATTTACTTTTGCATTCACAATCCGATGTTCCATGTCTGACATAAGCGTACGTGTAATATTTTCTTAATAACTTATAAATATATTTGTAAGTATAAAGTGTTTTATTATTTATTTATAATTAATTACAATACATTTTGTTTATAAACTTATTTTCAGTTTTCATTTAGCTATTTCAGACGTTTAAAAATTGAATTGAACATTACAATGACGTATTAGGACATTCCTTGCGTATACGTTGGTACCGCTGCAAGGGAGTCGAATAGTAAAGTTGCGCCGTCTACTAAACTTAAACAATATAAAATATAGCCAAAAATTATAAAATATTTTCATAGGCCTACCTGTTGTGCCAAAAAGTTGATTCACAAGATCCCAATAAAAACCTTCTTGCGTTGATTTGTTGTGCTATTTCACTGTAGATTTTGAGACTAGGTTATTTCCCCAATGGACATTCTGGAAGAATAGGGGTGCTACTGGTGTCAACATGAGGTGGGAAAACCTCATATATTATGTCAGACTCTTCTACCAGTACCGACAGCATATTGGTTATTACTTTTTCTGTGTAGTTAGCCTATGCCTGGTCTTGAAGCATAAGCTGCATCCTGCGGGATCCTTGTGTTTATGTTATAACCTACAATACAAAATTTGAATCAATAAACTAATAAATCAAATTCCTTACTTATATTCTAGGCCTACTCTATAAAAATGTAAATGTTCAGACGAGATAATTTTATATCTTTTTGCACTTTTTGAAATGGATTAAAATAAGGAGTAACAAAATTATTAGATTGGTGGCACTAATTACTTGGTGTAAGGTTACTATTCATCCCTAGCCTAATATTTTTGCAGACAAGAGAATTGTTTTCATTCTACTGTTAAATGTTGAATACAGGTAAACATACTGTGACTAAATACTATAGGTTAGAACCTTTTAGGTTTTTGGCGTAAGTTTACTATTTGACCCTAGCCTAATATTTTTGCAGACAACGGCGTTGTTTTCATTCTACTGTTAAAATGTTGAATTCAGGTTAACATACTATGACTAAATACTACAGCAGTGGCGTAGCGATCATGGAGCGAGTGGAGCAGCCGCTCCAGGGCGCTTGGGAATCAAGATAGGGAATTCATCCGATAGGGAATCAAAATTGCTACAAAAAAAGTGTCTTGACATTTTTGTTAAAATGTACGGTTTTTTAGTAATTTAGGTCTGACATTTTCAAACAGCCGCCATTTTGAAATGCATGATTGGATATAATCGCTTACTTTTCTTAAGATAGATCATTGTTAGGTTAAACTTCATTCTAAGTTTGAACTCAATCGGTTAAACCATTCTCTAGATATTAATAATTTAGTAAAAGAAACAAAATGGCGGATATTTGAAAAATAAAGCGTTTTTCGAAAAAATATTATTCTTGATTTTCTATTTATTTTGACCCATAGAACCATTTCCCGAAGTTTTTAACACTAACTTTGTTCCACCCTGTATAACTAAAACTATAAGAACTTTAAAATTATGATATGAATTTTGAACATCGTGGAGGGGGGGGGTAGGCCTACAGTTTGGTCAATTTATTCCTGGCTGTGGCCTGAGCTGCAGCTTGGAGGATAAAAGGTGGCATGAGTCACCTGTCTGCCGGTTCAATTGGGGGGGGGGGGGGGGGCCCGGATTGTTTTTGCTCCAGGGCGAACGATACCTAGCTACGCCACTGTACTACAGGTTAGAATCTTTTAGGTTTTTTTTAATTATTATTCTTGCATTTCTGTTGCCATAGATTAGCCTAGGGTCGAATAGTAAACTTGCGGCAATTACTTTCTTATGAAAAGTTTTCACCTGATGCTATTTCCACAAGTAGGTTAGGCTAGTAGTATTCTAAAAGTTGGCCAAATAAAGCTCTATCATTAACGTTTAATTAGGATTAACTCCCGAGTTTAATTTAATATTCTAATTGAAAAGCTTTAACCTAAAATGTACAGTATGGACTAACTGTTGTTTCTAAATACTTGTATCTAACAATCATCAATTAAACTCACTTACCTGCAATGAAATTCGTCAAATTTTACAAAGAGTTGGTGTTGCTTCCACATAATATATGTATTGTAAACTAAAACTTTCAGGAACCGGTCGAGTTTTTAATATTTTTACAAAGAACATGGCACATGGCACCATGGCAGTCACAATAATTAATTATGGCGGATTCGCAGGAATGGCGCAGTCGGGCAGTCCGCGCAGGCGCGCAGTGTTGCCAGGTGCAAAAAAAATAAATCGTAAGATTGTGTAGGAAAATTCGTAGTATAAAGTCCTCGATAGAATAAAAAATGTACAATGTACTGTGCTTAAAAACTGAGTCTACAAAACAATTATAGGTTAAATTATAGCCTAATACATGTATTTAGCACTGAACACTTTCTACTACTGACAGTACTACTGCACAGTGCACTATAATCGCCATTATACATTTATAACCAAGATGAGATACAAGGTTACCAACATAAAGTAGAAGTAAACCAACATTTTACAATACAATATACATATAATTATGATATTAACATACTGTAAACAATTATAATTTTTATTTTATTATTCTAACCAACATATCGAAATATTCAGGGATAATCACTGCATCAGAATATTTAGTATAACCTATAGCCCAGTTGGTATAGGTTAAAACTACCAGCAATTTGAAATATTATGGCTGATTTTTTGTTTATAAGTACCTTAAAGTATGTACATTAACATAAAAAAAGTTTACCAGTCTATCGATTTCCCAAAGTCGAAAAAACCAAATCGATTATCATTTTTTTTTCGATTATCCTTAATATTTCGAGCTATGATGAAGATAGAGAAAAATAAAAAATACCACAGTGTAGGGGAGGTATTTTTCAATAAAAAAAGTCATATGTATTTATTTCGTCCGAGCAATGGTTTGTCTGGAAAAAATTCGATAATGCAGGTATGTATTTTGCAGCAGGGGAAATCACTAAAAGGGGACATTTTATTCATATATGAAGCGTTGGGCCATTCTAAATTGGCCGAATTTTAATATATCGAATTGAAACTTGACATAGGAGTTAAAATATATATTTTAAACATTTATGCTGAGTCTCAGCTTGTTATCTTGAAAATTACCCGATCTAGAGCCACTTGACTTATTAATGGGTTTCTCGATTATAGGAGTACCGGACCCACCAATTCATTTTAAACAGCTCCAGTTTAGAAAGTTTTCAAAATATCAACCTGAAAGTTTTTTTACAAATATATATATTCAAACAAGATCAAGGAGTATAAACCTTTTTTATTATTTACTTTTCAAAGCACAAGTAACTTAAAAAAGTATAATTTTAGACCTTTTTAGATTTTTCATAAATAAATACATATGACCTTTTTTGTTGAAAAATACCCCCCCCCCCCACTACACGATGGTAATTTTATTTTTTCTCTATCTTCATCCCTGCTCGAAATATTAAGGATAATCGAAAAAAAATGATAATCGATTTTTTTCGACTTTAGGAAATCGATAGACTGGTAAACTTTTTTTATGTTAATCTACATACTTGAATGTACTTATAAAAAAAAAAAATCAGCCGTATTGTAAATTACTGGAACTTTTGGTCTAAAATTACCTCTACCGACTGGCCTACTAATTAATCACTTACACGTACGCTTTATACAATAAATTTGAAACAACTGGGATATTCTGAATCCAAAAAAAAGCTTGAATTATAATGTATATGTCCCATTTATCAAGCAATGCTAAAACAAAAAAGCGTACCAGAAACTGCTACATACTTTCTCACAAACATATTTAAATTATTAAACAGATTCAGTGACTTCATAATTGTATTAAAGTGGGAGGGGGAATACATTAAAGTAGAGAGTAACTAACTAATAAATATCATTATTACAGTACCGTATTCGGTATTAGCTAGAAAGAAAACTATTCGATCGATTTCGAACAAATTTGCATCTAACATGTCAGTCAGTTAGGCCTGTATAGATGCACGAAAAAAGGTTTAGAAATTTTTGGAAAAACAATCCCCTTTTCGGAAAAAACCCCAAAAATCAGTTATTATTATTAGTTAAACGAGAATTTTTATTAAATATGCACATAGTAAGGTACATTAAGGGCACCAAATAAGCCAATTTTTTCAAAATCGTTAAAGCCGTTTTTCTTTAAAAAAATAATAACTGATTTTTTTAGGGGTTTTTGGTCAAAAAGGGGTTATTTAAAAAAAAATTCAAAATCTTTTTTCGTGCATCTATACAGGCCTAAATGACATGTTTGGTGAAAATTTGTTTGAAATCGATCGAATAGTTTCTCTCTAGCTTTGTTTACATACAGACATACATTTTGTAAAAACCACTTTTTTGGACTCAGGGGGTCCCAAAATGGATATTTTCACAAAAATCTCAACATTGATTTTTTTGATCACTATACTTTCTCTATAGGCTACTATAGTATAGCGAGAAAGTAAAAGGAGTTTTAAGGGCTAAATAAATTTATTATTCCTGTTTTATTATCCTATAAGTTCCTGTTTTATTAATAATAATATTAATATGCTGTTTATATAAACATCTATATAAGCATAGAATACACATAATATACAAATGCACAGACAAAAATCTAGTGAAAACGGATAATCTTTTATGCGCCTATGCGGAGGCCTGCGGAGCGAGACTCCGCTTGCGAGCTACGGTGTCACGGATGACTGCGCGCCTACGAAGGGTTATGAACGACTTTGTAACATTATAACTGGACGTAATTATGCAAAACGTAACAACCCCAATATTGAGATATGACTTCTTGTTGTTCAGCTCAAAGGGTTCTGCATTTTACTAAAAAGAACCAAGCCTCAAATATACTCTGGTAAAAAAAGTACCGTACATCTGTTTTGTTTTAAACATTCCTACATTTTACAAAAAAGACTCAACTGCTTTTGTTGGTTCCTTATTATTAACCTGCCAATGTCGAGTTTTCTTTTATTAAAAAAACAATGTTTAACAAAAAGAAACCAAGGAGCATGGTCACCTTTTGCTGCCAATTTTGAGTAAAAGTCAAGGAACCATTATACATTTTGCTTAATATAGTATAAAAATTGCAACAGTTTATTCAAATCTAATCTGCTTTAAAAAATATACTTTTCATAAAAAACCAAAACCAGATTTACATCACGATAAACAGAATAACAATTGACTGTTAACTTTGAATCAATTTATGTCAGTTTAAAGTCAATGTGGAATGGTTCCTTTTTGCAAAATTACATAAAACTGCAATGTCTTTGCTAATTTCAAAGTAGCCTTCAGGATTATTACACAATTTGATGAAAAATCGATCAAATAATGAATAGTTTATATTTTCATTTTAAAATGTGAACAATAAATTTAATGTACCTACGGCCTACGGTATATTTGTTATTATTGAAAATAAACACAGTAGCCTATATTCATTTGTTTAGCAGTTTAGCTTAGATTCAAAAAATCAAACAATACCGTATTTTGTCAATTGAAAATATTTTAAAATTCTTATTTGTGACATAATCCCTATTCCTTAAATAAAAACTGGTTTTCATGAAAAACAACAAGCTTATAAGTTCGCCTTGAAACAATTGAATCACAAAATTAAGCGAACATTATAAAATGTAAATACCGGTACTCGTCTGCAAATATGGCAAGAACTTCGTCTGTACTAGTTGACATAGGTTGTGTCACAGGTTAAGTCACAGTCATAAATATTAGTCACAGAGCTGTAACAGATATTTCTAGCCTGAAGTAATAACCTAATATTTAAGCTCCTCCATGTTTTATCTGATTGGTTCTTTCTAAAACCTGGACTATTTGTAGTCCAGTACATATTTTTAATACACAGTAGCCTTCATTTGGTCCAGATTCAATTTAACGTTCTGGACTTTTTGAAACTCTTGACTACATTATAACTCCTCACTATTTAGGCGACCTGGACCATTTGAAAACTGGACTAAATAAAGGCATCCCAATAAAATGTCTTGTGAAGTTGATTTTTTTAAATATGAGTTATAGAACTATGTTAAATATAATTATACGTTATAATATTTGCTTTGAGGTTATAAACTGAATATAAATACAACCTTTTATCATCAATATATTTGTTTATACAAAAATTTAAAGAAGAGATACCTATTCGTTTAACTTCGGAAACATTCGTACATCTTCGTATAACATATAAACATATTCGATTATTAATTTCTTCACTATAATATTAATAACTTTAATAGCAATTTTATCTTTTTTTTAAAATATTTAATAACGTATGTGAATAAACATGTTTAACAAATAGGCCTACAGTTTTATAATCCTTATTATTGTACACATTTACCTAGTTAAAAATCCCCGTCGGCATAGTTACGTAGGCCTAGATTAAGTAGTTGTTTTTAAATAGTCTGTTTTTTAATAATGTACTGTATTTCTGATGTGTATCTAATTAATCAGCCTGTGATTTTTCACGGAGGCTTACTAGTTATATTTATAAAAAGAAAGTAATAGTTAACAAAATATTGTTTGTAATATTTACTGCAAAAACAAAATAAATTAAATGCAGCTTTTTCCGAAACGCATTATCACTTTTCGGCACTATTACCTGTCATACTAGTATGTTAGCTTAAAATATGCTCGGATTTGAGTATAAAATAATGCACACAAGCAAATCGTAAATACATGGTGTTTCGTAACTCTTGTCACATATTTTCTGGGATTGTTCCTGGGACAAATGTAAACACCAAATCACTGTTAATTTGTCTAAAATCATTTCGGTTGTCTTATTATAAACAAAATTGGTTTTTATTAAAACTCATATCTTTAAAATTATTTAACGAAATAGTAACCAAATTTCTATCATCCCTTTGTATTAGTATTGCCTACATAGGAAAACGTTATGTTGAATTTACTTAAATATTTTCAAAATGGCGGCCATTTAAAACTTTCAAACAAAATAACGGAAATAATGAAATCGGAAAAAATTTCAAGAGTACCCAACTATTTTTAGTAAATTTAATTACTATCGATTGTTTTTTCTGTTTTTTAAATTGGTTGGAGAATAACGGACTTATTCGTCAGACAGTGCACGCCCCTCTTGAGGACGATGTCCAGGATCGGACGGCAATGCAACAATGAAACAAAATAAATAATATTTTATTGCAATAATAAATTCAATCAAATGCGTTTCCTTTATTTTGACACAGAAAAACTGTTTGTTTACACAAATTTTTATTAAATTTATGCTATTGATAAGTACTTTTAAGAGTTGTTTTAGTTACTACTAAACTATTATAATATCCTTTGATTGAAAATGTTACTGTACAGTTTGCATTCCTATGTCTAACTTAAGAAATTTTACACACATAAAGTAGATAAGAGTCTTAAAACAAATGACAAAGTATTGCTGTCTCAGGAGTTTAAATAAATGAAGATTATGTATTGGTTACATATTATCCTAGGCTTCTCTATAATGATAACGTAACTAAACAAAGAAAAACTTAAGCAAAATTCACGTTCTTGATAGATGCCTACTTCTACAATAGGCCTAAAAGTATTAAGGGAACTTGCCACGGGAAAAAAAATTGTTCACATTTTTTTTATTGATTATTATTTTTCAGAAAGTGCTGAATAACGTAATATTTTTTTAATTTCAATTAGAAGTTGGTGAAAAAAATTATTGTTTTTACCCATACACTTTGGTATTCATGAAAAATGTTGGTTTTGAATGGCTAAACGCTCGAAAGCAGTTAATTTATTATCATACATATAAATTGTATGAAGCAAAGTTTTCTCACGTTGGCTACTCTGTGTTTCTGTTTATTGCCTGTGAAAAAAAAATAGTTTGACATTTTGACATCAGCTGGTGTTTGTTGTTGCTAGCCCAGGTCATTACTGAGCTAACTTCTACGACTTTGATGTGCTACCGCTTTCTTCTATATCAATATTTATTTTGTTTGTTTTTTAGAACGTAACCTAATTCAGTTTTATATCTTCATGTTTGATGAAAATGTGTTGCTTAGCTGCAAAAAAAATAAGCCTAGGCCTACACTCTGTGGACACTAACCCTGATATAAATAGCAAACAAGTTTTAGACTTTGCACGTCTGTAGGAATATAGGCCTATAGACTATGTTTAGGCTAAGCATATGCCTAAAACTATGCCAGTTGCAGTCAAGTGCTCATATCTTGCTAATACATTTACTGTTATTGTTTATAAATCAATAATCTACTGTCATAAGTGTCTTAATGGTAGCCTATAACCTGTAAGGACAATCATGAAATCATAGATATTTTCAGTTTTACACGTTTACCGAAAATTAGGTTTTTTGGACTTTGTTGTAACTTTTCTCAGCGTCTAATAAAGATATTGATGCCAATTTTCCTACATTTTGATGATGTGAGGGTAGGTGTCCGACACTGCTCCAAGTGACGCGCGACTCGGCGTTGCGCGTCCTGAAGCAGGCGGTTCCTCAGTGTGCTGTTGTCCTATTTGAATGTATAGAGAGCTAGTTTCCGACAAAACTGACGGGGCAAAAATGACGCGCAACGTTTGCTTCCGACAATTTGCTCCCCAGCAGTTACGCTTTTCCTCCAATTGATGTTCTGGTGATCATGTCTTGAATCAGTTCTTGGGTTATACCATAGATAAAAGAAACTTCTTAGTTGTTCTTTTATCTGTGGTTGTACTCAAGCGACAGTAGCTTTGCAGGATCACGTTTCAGTTCATCAGTGTACGATAAAAGGTTTCTTTTCTTTCTACAATTTCTACCCGGTCTTGAGTCTAATATTTGAACGAACTGCCATAAACTGTCAATGACATTGACCTCTTCTTCCACAACCTCGGCACTCATTCCTACTCTATCAATCGCAAACTCAAAATTATCCATTAGCCGCTCCATGATCCTCGCGTCTTGCGTCAGCCTTGCACCGCACAC
>JAGFPH010001052.1:144313-161984 GCA_018207615.1 Philaenus spumarius
TTATTATTGTTTTAAGCTTATTTGAAAAATTAATTTTAACTTTTTAGTTTGATATGCTCTAAAAGCGTGTTTTTTAGTTTTTTTAAACTATATTTATTTCTTCTCTTTTTCTTTTAGTTGAGAGATATGTAGCCTCGAAACTGGCAGACCCATTTAGGCTGCATTCTTTCATTACTTTTTTTTTCTTCTTAAGTTTTTTCTGTTGTTGTTTATATTAAGTTTTTGATTGTTTTAGGATTTAGAAGTAATATTGTTTAGTTTTTTCTTTTTTGTGTATTTTTTAGTAAGTGATGTATTATTGTGTCACACTCCAATTTATTTTAATATTTCTGTTGTTAAAGTGATTTATATTTTTCTTTTGGGTCTGGGGATGCCTCCCAGGTAAAGGGGTCCGGAAACTATTCATGTCCCTGAAGTTAGCACCGCCATTTTTCGCAAATCTGAAAATGGAAATTGTGCTGCTTGTGCCAAAAATTCGCAAAAACGACGGATTTATTAGCAAAAAAAAGTTAGCCCCCCATTTTTCGCGATTAGCCGTTTTTTTTAGACACTTGTGCCGTATTGTGTTGGTTGTGCTACATAATTTAACTGTGCACACGGCTTCATTGTCACAGCGTCCCTTTTACTTTCTCACTATGTATAGAGAAAGTATAGTGATCGCAAAAAAAAATCGGTGCTGAGATTTTTGTGGAAATATCCGTTTTGGGACCCCCTGAGCCCAAAAAAGTATTTCTTACAAAATTTCTGTATGTATACAAAGCTAGAGAGAAAACTATTCGATCGATTTTGAACAAATTTTGCACCAAAAATGTCAGTTAGGCCCTGTATAGATGCATGAAAAAAGGTTTTGAAAAACACCCATTTTTGGCACAAAACTCCCCAAAAAATCAGTTATTATTTTTTAATAAAAAAACGGCACTAACGACTTTGATAAAATTTGGTTTATTTGTAGCCCTTAATGTACCCTACCATATGCAAAAAACTGCATCTTTCTAAAAATTCTCGTTTAGCTAATAATAATAACTGATTTTTGGGGTTTTTTTGGCCAAAAAGGGGGTTGCTTTTCGTAATTTTTCAAAACCTTTTTTCGTGCATCCACACAGGCCTAATTGACATGTTTGGTGCAAATTTGTTCGAAATCGATCTAATAGTTTTCTCTGTAGCTTTACTAATAATAATATTTATTAGTTACTCTTACTTTAATGCAACTATGAAGTCACAGTGAATCTGTTTAATAATTTAAATATGGTTATGAGAAAGTATGTGCCAGTTTCTGGTACCGTTTATTTGATATAGTTAAACTCTTTGGAATACTCAATAAACTTACATTGACTCTTGGGTATAATTAGTGTTAATATGAGACAATAATATAAAATTTAAGAATTAAGTTCAACACCCAGAACAAACACCAGTTACTCTGACTCTGGTAGGACACCATACACTCACGCTCACCCCCGTCTGTGCAGCGCCGGCGCTGTGCCTACACAACTACACTGCCACACTACACAAGAGTCTAGCCTAGCCGTAGCTACTATTTCACAAGACATAGCTTAGTGACTTGATCAAAAATACTAGTAGTTCTGTGAACAGTAGACCTCGCTCGTTGAAATAACAAATGTGATTTTGAGCTTAGGTTAAAAATAGTGTGCCAGTAAGGAAGTAAGCAGAAGGTTTAGCCAGTGAAACATTATTTTGCAATTCCTGCGATTACGGGGTTTCTAGTTCTCGTTTATTTTTCTTTCTTGAGCTTTAATTGCTAAAGATTTTATTTTCGAGGGCATTGCGTTTTATTTAGGTTAATAATGCGTAAGGTAGCTAAAACTATCGCGTTATTGTTCCATATCATATTCCAATATTAGAAATAATGAAAACAAACGATGTTAAAGCGTCGTGATAGTGATCTTAACCCATGTACCAACACTTCCCACGCTGTCCAACGGTCATTTTGTATGTCCTTTATCGCCGCGAGGTTTCATTTGTTTCATCTCATTTTGTAATTCAAGTAAAGCTAAGTCAAATACTTTTATAAAATAATAATTTACAAGTATACAGATCAATTCTTTGATGTATCCTCTACACTTTCTTATAATAAATATGTCATTTTAGGGCAAAGGATGTATTCCTAAATTACTATTCAAAACAGGCCTAGTTTTGTTAGCAGTCTTGTAGTAGAAACATAAAAACTGGTGTTTTCAAAATAAGAAATTTGAAATTGATAAATATTTTTATACAGTTCTATTTAGAACTAAATTGCGAAACTTTTTATATTTATGAAAAAAATTACAAACAGTTTTTACTACTTTGAAGTTTGCCGCCATTTTGTAAGCTTTTCGTTAGAGGTACGGAAAAAATCAAGAATACAATTTTGTTTGAAATCAAATTTGCTACCCGCAAAATGCTATTAGTTTTTCAATTCGACTTACGGTTAAGCCACAAACTGGCTTTGGAAAAAAGCTTACACTGAGAGAAACGGAGCGGGCGCCATTTTTATTTAATTTAAGGGGTTGAGGATCGGCTCTCCACATTCAAAACTACGATATTTGGTACCAATTTCAATGTTAAATAACCAAAACATACCTTCGCTATTAAGCATATTTTTGTGCTGTTTTTGTTAAAAAACGAAAGCTGTATTTTTTTTCATAAAGTAAAATAGATTGTGAGTGTTGATTGCTAAGGATTTTTGCAATATCTCTTTTTGCAACTGAGTAAAAAATTTATAAAGTTTACTATTTTTTACTATTTATATCATACGTTTATGAAAACAATAAAACGGTTTCTGAAAATTTATTCGGCAATCAACATCTGCATATGACAGTACTTCAAAATGAAACCAAATTTTTAAATTTATTCCACGAATTAACGGAAAAAAATGATTTATTCTGTAGCATTGCTCTTATGGGAATCAGATTCAATATGGCGGGCAGGGAAGCGCCGCCTTAAAAATAAAAACTGGGAAAAACGGTATATAATGTACATAGCTCGGCCTTGGAATAAGGAACATTCATGCAAAAAATCATCACAATCGATCAAGGAGTTTGGCCGTAATCGTGAGACAGACAGACACACAGACGAAATGCCGAACGGTCGAGCTAAAACTGAGACCTCGCTTCGCTCGGTCAATTAATTGAAGTTATATTACAAATTAGGAAGTATCTGTGATTTGAAAATGTGACTAGGTTTAATATCCAACGTAAATACGGGACATTTAGGCGTCCCGAGAGACTTTTTCGGGACACTATACTCCGTTCACCTTGCCGTGGCGCCTGAAGGATTAGGAGACCCTTTGCGTTGGCACGCGCACTCACGAGCGCCCCCACACCCTCGGCCCGGACGGTCAGGTATCAGGCAGGTACACAAGTACTGGAGACGCTACACAATATTTAAGTTGAATCTTTATCCTAATTATATGATTATTTTTGAAATCTGCGTTAAATTCTGAGAAAAATGAGTCCACACAACATATTGTTAGGACCAAAAAAGTGGATTTTGGGGTCTTTTATAGTTAAATTAACGACTCCAGCAATGTAAAAACACGTTTATTAACAATTAATAAGTATTTACCTTATTCAATATACTTTAATAACTCGTACAAGAATAATTGGAGGAAACATGTTAAGAAATAAATCAAACAAAAAACAATCGACTAAATGAACCAGGAATGTTATACCCAATATTTACATGCTATAGTTAAATTAACAACTCCAGTAATGTGAACACAAGTTTATTAACAATTAATAAGAAATTACCTACTTTAATATAATTTATAACTTATACAAGAATGCAATTGGAGGAATCATGTTAAGAAAAATATAAAAACTGTATATACTAAAATAACCAGAAGTTTTGTTAGTCATTCCAAGAAATCACACTCATGAGTCATGCTAGTTTAGAAGTAATAGGTTTATGTTTAGTTTAATAGTTAATGTTTAAAGTTTACAGTGGTTGAATCGAATTATGGGGGCTAGGTTTTTATATTACGTTTATAAACTATCTATACTCTACCTAATAAAATAACTTGTCCCGAGCCTAAACCAAAATAATATTACTTCTTATGTCGTTTTTATCTTAATATATAAAAGAAAAACGATAAAACCGTGCCAAGAATAGTAGGCATCCTTCCCGATGTCGTACCCCCATCAACCATATACTTGAAATGTTCGTATTGTTGCCTACTTTTCAGAACAAATCCGAAATCCACGATAACTATTACCAATTTCAAGATGGCGTCCAAAAATGGGATTTTAAGGTAGTGCGAGATAAATTTACCACAACTTTCTAACCCATGGCGAGTAAACGGTTAGTCAAATTTCACTTTTGATGAAAAATTGTTAGTCAGAAATTTAATTTAATTTAATGATATGGATGAAACAACAACGGTTGGTTTTAGATGGAGTTGGTGTAGATTTTGACAACTAACTGCATATTATTACTAACAACAGTAGCGAAGCACGGGCATTCAGCTAGTATACATATATATTATCGTAATCATGTCGTATTTGGTATCATTTTCTTTGAAATTGTGCGGAGGTTACAAATATACCATTATCAGTTGTTAAAGTTTGAGTTTGGCGAAAATCGCAGTTACGTATTGGACGCCCTAGTCTATGAGTCATCTACCTGGCGGGCGGGACGGCTGCATTTGTGTGCGTGTGTGTGTAAGGGTCTCCTAATCCTTCAGGCGCCACGACAAGGTGAACGGAGTATAGGTACGGTACGATAGTGAAAAACGAGAAGTTTGGGCAGTACAGAGCGCCCATAAGCCATGTTATCCAAACGGCGGTACTAGCCAACAAAAAAACATCAACTGCCATGCAACGCTCGGTCAGTTGACCCGCATGACAATAAACGTGATTTTCTCTGTAATGGTAGTAGCAATGAATACTTAAAAAGTATTCATTGGTAGTAGCATGTCTATCTCCCGTAAGACCTGTACTTGGATTTGGCGAGAGTTAAGCTCTCAAAGTGTTATTATTTACTGCTTCCGTTTTGAAACTTTTGCATTAGTGTGAGATGTAAGTGGCTTTATTATAAGACCTGTACAGCACGGTGAACGTAGATGAATCCCATTCTCGCCATTCACCTTCCAACTCGGACTATTTCGAGCTGCCGAAAGTTATGCCCGCTGTATGAAAAAACGCTATAAACACTTTCCCCATCATATTTTAGTTTATCTTTAACTATTTAGCCACTCGGAACACAAAGTTTATAACACGTCAGTTTCATCAAAATCGTTTAATTAATATTTTAAGCTAAACGCGACATTTTAGTTGACCTTTCACTTGTTTTATCTTCCGGTCCTGCGTGTCTTATTGCGATCTGTGGTTGTGGGACTACAATGAAGGCCAACAAAACAGCTGTCTTTAACCAACACATGTGTACCGTTCAAGGCCGGCACTACTATACGCTGCACTCTATGTTACATCAATTACACAGTTAATTAATTGTTTCGACACTCAGCATTGCGATTAAACTACTTGGCAATTTACTGTTTAACATGTGGATATTACGAACGTGCTTGACATTTTAAATGCATTGTGTCTAGTAGAGGCATAATAATTTAATTGATCTCTAAAGTTAGATTTCCTTGTAAGTGGCTACTGTAGTACACACTTGAATTGATAAACACACCACAACTTTGTTGTTTCTAAGAAATGCTAGGAAAATTGATAAGCTTGTAGAGGATTATTATTATAATTGAAGGACCAAGTAAAATGGTCAATATGCGATGAAAATATTTGAGTTAGAATATATAAACAGTCAAAGTTAAATTCAAAATATCTTAAATTCATTGTAGCCCAGTCGGTGTAGGTTACAACTACCAGTAATTTGCAATCTATTCCAGTTTCGTCAATTTTTGGAATATCAACATCAAATTTGTTTTACAAGTTGAATACACCAGTATAAATATTCGTAGTAAGTATGAACGATTTTTTCATGTTATTTTTAAAAACGAGGCGCTTGAAAATAGTCTTCTGTTTTACCTATCTCGTTTTAACTATAACACTTTTGGATTCAACGACGCCATTTCGACATTTTTGAACATATCGATTTAAAAATTGGTACAGAAGTTACTAACACAATTTTTTTGCTATAGTATTTTAAAAACTATATTTAAAAAATTTACTAATCTGCAGCTGATCAACTCAAGCGTTTTGATGAAAAATCTAAAAAGGTCTAAAATTATACTTTTTTAAGTTACTTGTGCTTTTAAAAGTAAATAATAAAAAAGGTTTATACTCCTTGATCTTGTTTGAATCTATATGTTTAACTTGTAAAAAACTTTTAGGTTGATATTTTGAAAATTTTCTAAACTGGAGCCGATTAAAATTAGTTCGTGGGTCCGGTACGAGAAACCCATTGATAAGTCAAGTGCCTCTGGATCGGGCCATTTTCAAGATAACAAGCTGAAACTCAGCATAAATGTTTTTTAACTCCTATGTCAAGTTTCAATTCGATATATAAAATTCAGCCAATTTAGAATGAGCCAACGCTTCATATATGAATAAGATTTCAACTTTTAGTGATTTCCCCTGCTGCAAAATACATACCTGCATTATCGAATTTTTTCCAGACAAACCATTGCTCGGAGGAAATAAATACATATGACCTTTTTTGAGTGAAAAATACCTCTCCTACACGGTGGTATTTTTATTTTTCTCTATCTTCATCCCAGCTCGAAATATTAAGGATAATCGAAAAAAAAATGTTTTTCGATTATTTTTCGACTTTGGGAAATCGATGGACTGGTAAACTTTTTTTTATGTTAATCTACATACTTTAATGTACTAATAAAAAAAATCGGCCGTATTGTAAATTACTGGAACTTTTGGTCTAAAATTGCCCCTACCGACTGGCGTAATGTGCGTTTTCTAAGCTTCGTCGTTGTTGAAACTATGGGTGGACACTTCTTCTTAAAGTAACCCCTTAAGAAAAAGTCACACTCAGTTAAGTCGGGATTTTTGTTTTTCTTTGGTATCAAAATTACAGAATTTAATGTTCACATCAAATTTTTAGTACGTTTATTTAAACAGTTTGTAAAGTTTCAAAATTATTGGTTCTAAATTGAGAAAATAATAGAAAATCAAAACCATTTACCTGTTCGTGGGTCACACTGTATTTTAATTCATTTGAAAAATCGCAGTTAGACTATCTATATTAATTAGATACACATCAGAAATACATCATGTAAGAAAAATACTGTTTAAAAACCTTATCTAATTAATTCTACCTAACTATGCTGACGGGGATTTTTAACTCGGTAAATGTGTACAACTATAAGGATTATAAAACTGTAGGCCTATTTGTTAAACATTTTTATTTATATACGTTATCTATACAGACTGTCCCAAAAGTCCCGGACCGGTTTAATAACTCCTAAACGAAACTAGCTACAGTAATAATATTTCAGACATGACTCCTGGCTACAAAAAACTATTTTTTGAGTTGTTAGTCACTATTGCCCCTGCCCCCAAAAACCAAATTTGGGGGGGGGTTGCCCCAAATTTTTAAATGTAAACCCCTATTGAGTGACCCATCATTTTTAAGGTCTCATTGAGTTAAACACAACAGCGCAAATCCGAGGTCGATGTCTTGCTCCTGTCCAAAATGGCTGACCTTTTAGTGTTTCTTAAGGTCATGTAATTTAAAATTGAATAATGAATTATACTTAAAAAGTAAATGTTCATACACTGATAAAAGTAAAAAACTATTATTAGTTTGCCAAATTATTAGTAATAAATGTAAAAATTAACGCTGGAAAAATTAGACAACATTATTCTAAGACAAAATTTCATAACTGAGCCATAATATCCAATGCTGCAGGTATTGTTTTGTTGATGCGGGGTTTTCCAGCAATGATAAGGATTAAGGCATGTCATAACGAACTTAAAGTAGGAGAGTCCAAAAATTTTATCTGTTTACAATTGTTTAAGGGCCACCGGTGTTTATTACAACTGAAAAAGTAAAATATCTTAAACCTGTAAATGTGTTTACTTTGTATACGATAAAAAATGTTCAATTTTAAATTACATGACCATAAGAAACACTAAAAGGTCTGCCATTTTGGACAGGAGCAAGATATCGACCTCGGGTTTGCGCTGTTGTGATTAACTCAATGAGACCTTTAAAATGATTGGTCACTCGATAGGGGTTTACATTTAAAAATTTGGGGCAACCCCCCCAACTTGGTTTTTGGGGGCAGGGGCAATAGTGACTAACAACTCAAAAAATAGTTTTTTGTAGCCAGGAGTCATGTCTGAAATATTATTACTGTAGCTAGTTTCGTTTAGGAGTTATTAAACCGGTCCGGGACTTTTGGGACAGTCTGTATATCTATACAGTACTACAGTAATGTTATAAAGAGGTAAAAAATGTTTGTTTGTAAGGGGGTAATCTGTGAAGCTACTGAACCGATTGAAACAATAGTCTTACTAATAAAAAGCTACACTATTCCTGAGTAGCATAGGATATAATTCATTTTGATAAAATAGTATATTTCGCACCTAGGGCCGAAAATGAGCACCGATCATGGTCCCCAGAACACGTTTTGGGGTGTCAATAAAATTCATATATATATATATGTATATCTACTTATGTATATATGTGTTCGCACTCTAGCGGCCGCATTTTATGTCCGATTTGGTCCAAATTTGGTACACGTGTTGGTTGTCTATGTCGCTCAGACGAGTTCGTTAGCCAAAAAAAAATCCAACAACCGGAAGTACGTTTTTTGACCGGAAGTATTTTTTTTTTAGATTTTTACTACGAGAATGAAACTTTTTAGAGTTTTTCTAATAATATAAATGTAGGATGTTATTCTGCACATTTTGATTTTTACGCGACCTTATAGCTCGCTTGGTTCCCCCAAAATCTACCAAAACGTAAAATTTCATAAAAGTACCCAGTTCGAAGCAAACTCGCGAGGCCACTAGGAGGAAACAAATTCTAGTAATATATTGCGTACACACAGACAGCTGTTCAACGCCTTCGTGAGTAGACCTAATTCCCAAATTTTTGGTTGAAACCCTAAAACATAGGCATATAAACTTAATTTTAGAAATTTGCTCAACTCACGTCAGCGGTCCAGCTGCGTGTTCGAATTATTTATATACTCCGCGACGTACAGTCGCTTTCATAGAAGTTGATAACACAACAATTTATTTTAATTTTCACAATTTTTGATTATTTGTGGCGTCTAAAATACTCAAACGTATTTGCGTCTCAAATAAAGAAAACGTTAAGGCTCAGGTCCCTAAATTCAAAACGGCGAAGTTTGCTACCAATTTCATTGTTAAAATAACCTGACCGTGCCTTCAATTTTAGCACATTGTTGTGTTATTTTCGTCAAAAAAACGAAAGCCGAATTATTTTTCTTAAAGTAAAACGGATTGTGGGTGTTTAAATAAAGCTTACTATTTATATCATACGTTTATGAAAATAATAAAACGGTTTTTGAAAATGTATTCGGCAGTCAACATCCTCATACGACAGTACTTCAAAATCAAACCAAATTGTTTAATTTATTCCACGAATGAACCGAAAAAAAGACTTATTCTGTGGCATTGCTCTTATGGGAATCAGATTCAGTACGGCGGAAAGGGTAAACAAAAGTTAGAGTTTTCGTATTCAACAGACTTGTTTAAGTTCGACACTGAAAGTTCTCAAGTTTAACCTTAATTTTATCACAAAACAAACACATTTTGTTTGTACAAACTTTTCTTCAAGTGTGAACAGCTTTCATTTTCCTCACTCTTATCGTCGACTGTAGTATCAGTATACCATTAGACCTAACTGTGTTTTCAAATCTTATCTATCTCTCAAAATATTTGTTTAGTCAACATCACAATTATCTGGGGATATTTTTAGTAGTTAATTGCCAACATTCTGTAATGGAGGAGAGGCGTTTATCTTATCAATAAGGCATTATTAAAACATGTATTACAACGTTAAATTTTGACGATTATCACTTTGGCAAAATTAGCATAGTAGATTAACTTAGTGTGATTTTACAACACAATTTAGAAAGAATTTGAAAACAAAACCAAATCGTCATTTATTGTAATAGGTCGTAGAGTAATATTATAAAAATAATTTTTTACGTGAATTAACTAACGGACTTTAATTTAAGTCACTATGTAATAAGAGAAAACTAGCCTACAATTGTCATGTATACGTAATTTGACTATCGTTTAAAAATTATTATAGATAAATATATTTTGGGAATTTGAATAAATAAATCAGACATGACTACAGTTTGATTTAAAGTGCTTTAGGATCGGCCGTGCGCATTGTTGATAATTACTCATCAAGCAATTGGTTCAAAAATTACAAATACAGATCGCATTTCACCTGTTTGCAATTTCAAGCAATTTAACAAGAAATCTGGCAACACGGGGTGCATCGGTTGCTACGACAACCGGCCTAGCGCGCGGAATATTCGGCAAACGTTTCCCCCCAAATATTTGCCCGTTGTTTGTCAATAGTGTGGACGCACCTTAACACGTGACTCAGCTTTTGTAAGTACATTTTTTAAATTCAAGGGCGCCCATATGATACTTGCTAAGGGGGCTAGACCGGGGTTGTGAGTATTAGAAGTACTCTCTCCTCCTTCGGCAAAAGGAGGTAAATTTTTAAAATTCGGGATGCCAATTTGACTGCTTAGGTGAAATATTAACCCACACAGCATTGAGTCTGTACCTTTACAGCGTAAACGAATGCACCAGCAGCTCATGCTTGGACTCTTGGAAAAAATAAAATAATTCGACCACGCGGCTGAACCGCAAATTTGCAAAATTAAGTTATATGTTTTCAACTCACGACGGCCCTCAACAGCTGCCTGTGTGTACGAAATATATTTGTTTGCACCTAAGCCTCCAGCGCTCCTTCGTTCCACTCGTAGCTTGGCGAGTTTACACCCCGACCTTGCGGCCTCGGGTTATGAGTTTCGCTTCGCTCGCAGCCTTCAAACTCGGCCGTCAGCCTCGGATTAGAAGGTGCCCAAGGTACTATCCACTGGGATTTGAACTGGGTACGTAGTTTTATGGTATTTTACGTTTTGATCGATTTTGCGGAAACCAAACGAGCTATAAGGTCGTGTAAAAAAAAAACAAAATGTACAGAAAAATAGGGTATACATATCTATCTATATATATAACAGCCAAATACCACCCACTCACTCACTTATCAAGATTTCTCAAAAACTACTGAACGGATTGGAACGAGAGGGAGATTTGGGACGGTCAAAGTTACTAAAAAAAAAAAACACCCAACGGATTGGAATTAAATTTGGTACGTAGCTTCCTCTAAGGCCCTAGGTGCTCGCTTGGAAAGGTTTTAAAAAAAATCGAAATTTTAGAGGGGGTTTGGGAAGGTCAAAGTTACTAAATCACGATTTCTCCAAAACTACCGAACGGATTGGAATGGCATTTGGCACGTAGTTACCTCTAGGGCCCTAGGTGATAGCTAAGAAAGGTTTAAAAAAAAATCGAAATTTTAGGGAGATTTGGTAGGGTCAAAGTTACTAAAAAAAAAACCACCGAACGGATTGGAATGAAATTTGGTACGTAGCTTCCTCTAGAGGGTCATAGGTGTTCGCTAAGAAAGGTTTAAAAAAAAATCGAAATTTTAGGAGATTTGGGGGGGGGGGGGGTCAAGGTTACTAAAAATCCCCATAAGAAATATATAGTGTAATATATTTATTGATATATATGTTTTGTTAATGTACATTTAACTTTGATTTGTCTATCCGTGCAAAGCCGGATCGGGCCAGCTAGTATATATATATATAATTTTTAATGATAATATATAAAACGTGTTCTGGGGACCATGATCGGTGCTCATTTACTAATTCCGACCTTAGGTCTTACCATAAGGGTCACAGCTTATTTCTTCTATGGAAATTCGCTAATAAGACAAGTACTTTATATGTACGAGTAAAATGAAACGATACATAACATTTAAAAACTATTGTAGTGCCAAATCACTTCTAAGTTGTAAATAATTGTCTTAAAAGAAAAATACCTGAGTATAATCAATCATTAATATACATATTTTCGTTTCCCTGGGAACTGGCGTAGTGGGAGTCCCCTCTCACCTGAGTATGGGCGCCCATGTATTAATTGATTGTGAGAAATCCGTGAGAAACAACCTTATGCATACTTTGGCCTACTAACAAACACAAAAGTTATAAAAAGCTGTCCAAAAATATTTAATCTAAATCTCCAATCTCCAATTAAAACGTTGTGTATAAAAAACACAAGTTTGCTAAAATAACTTAAATCTATATAATAAAAATGAATTGCTGTTTCTTTGAAATCGCATCAATTGAGAACTGCTGGACCAATTTGGCAATTTTTTGTTTTAAAATGTTCGTAATAGTCCGAACTAGGTTTTTTTTTATATAAACAAAATTTGAAAAGTTTCCCGAAAAAGTTTCAAATTTGGAAAAAACTAAACAGCCTCTTTTGTATGGACTCAAGACCATAGCGCTCAAAAACAGCTGTTCGTATAAAATGCTTAGTATCACATGTTTGTTTACATTCATTACCATAGCAACTTTATAGCAAATTTATAATCAGTTTATTATTCTTCAAAACCAATAGCTTTTTAGATTAGATTGACAAATTAAAAGCAAAAACAAACAAAAATCAATAAAACATGCTTAGGCCTACTATATTATAATTCAATTTAATCATCGGTTGTTACATATTATTATAAATAAAACAACTGTTATGGATCAAAAACTGAACATAATTTTAGGTTAGGCCTACAATGAACCAAAACACTTTTATTTGCAACCAATTTCTCTAATTTATAATCGGGTTATTATTCTTCAAAAACCAAAACAGCTTTTTTAGGTTAGATTGCCAAACAACACAAACAAAAATCAACGAAAAATGCTTACTGTATTTAATTCAATTCACACATCGGGTGTTACATATCTATTTACTTACATATATGCTGTTTAAAATATTGTTTATATAAATTGTTGACATAAACACCCTTTGCAATTCAATAACTTAAGTCAAAAGAATGAAATTTGATAACTACCCTTAAAATTAAATAAAGCAATAGCGAAGCATTGCCGGGTCCACTAGTGTTTTATATTTTTAAAATGTACATATTATATACCGGGTGTCCGGAAAATCTGGAAACGGCTTAATATTTCGTACATAAGGAAAATTTGAATATAAATGTGATTGAGGAACCTACTCTATGTAAAAAATACTATTTTATTAAGATTTCAAAAAAGTAATCCCTCATCTTGGATCCGCAATCTTGAATGTAACTTTGTTTTTTTAAATGGGAAGTTGGTCACGTGATACATCATTTCGATGTAGAATTTCAAGAGAAAACCAACGGTGAAATTTGCACATCCATATCTTTAACCGATTAAAAATGGCGGCCAAAAAACAACGAAATCGTGTTTTCGGGAGTAGGCCTATTTGAAATTTTTGAGTTACAGCCATTTTGATTTTTTCAAAATTGATTTCGAGTGGTTGAACCAAATATCGTTGTGTGGCATATCGTTTGAAAGCTTATTCAATTCTGAATCCAAAAGGAATAATAATTAGCATTAAAACAAAAAATAGTGCAGCAAAATGGGACAAAATAGGAAAACATGATTTCGTTGTTTTTTGGCCGCCATTATTAATTGGTTAAAGATATGGATGTGCAAATTTCACCGTTGGTTTTCTCTTGAAATTCTACACGGAAATAATTTTCCAATTTAAAAAAAACAAAGTTACATTCAAAATGGCGGATCCAAGATGGCGGATAATTTTTTTTGAAATCTTAATAAAGTAGTATTTTTACACAGAGTAGGTTCCTCAATCACATCTAAGCCTACCTTCAAATTTTATTTATATACGAAATATTAAACCGTTTCCAGACACCCGTATATAGGCCTAGGCTATTTTCAATTGCCTTTATATCTAAAATGAATTTACAAATCACACAGTTTTGTTTAAACCATTAAGAGATTAAACTGTAGCGTGTTGGCTATTTGTCATTGTAGACATAAAGCATTAAGCCTACTTAACTATTCAAATAGCGTATAGGCTATCACTTCCCTTTGTTATCAAGAACACAATGGTTGGCCTACCTCACGGTATAGGCCTAATCTACATTAATGTCTTGTTAAATGAGCCTTGGTATGTTGATTAATCAAGACTTCGTGACTTATGTGATTACAGTGTAGACTTAACAAATTTATTCTAAATATTTATAAAAAAATCGACTTTCTTTTAATGTTTTAATAGTGGAACATCCGTTGGTTGAACAAAATTGTGCGAGTTGTATTGCAATAACAAGTAGGCTATTTGTATAAAGGGAATTTTGAAAATAGCCTAAATGCCTATATATTGAACTAAAGGCTTTACCACTGCTCGCTTCGTTCTCCAACCCCGGCGGCGACCAAAGGCAAAGCCAATGCAAACAGATTATTGTATAATCTGAATTGTTCACGGACATGACGATTGAGCGGTGACCTATACCATTGAAGAAACAACACTATAAGAAGCGAAACCCCCATGTTATCAGAGGTAACACTTTTCAACAGTCGAAAATGCCTAGTTTGGATCGAGGCCAACAGGTACCGCCAGCAGCATCGCCGCGCGGACTGTACCTTCTTTATTGGGACTGTACATTACGTGCCCGCCGCTAGTGTCAACTTCACAGAGACCAAATAGTTTTGTCGATGCATAAACGTAAACAACTGCTATGCTCTCCTTAGGTGACTTAGCCTATGGGTTGAGTTATCTTTAATTTTTAAAAAACAGGTTTTAGAGGAAAGATGTGGCATTCTACCCATCTCATTTTCTTTATTATGTTAGATTATTGATTATTATTGTCATACAAAAGTAAAACTTATATTGTAACTTGTACATACTGTGTGTAAAAAAGTCCGCCCACCCCACTTTAATTTTTTTGCTTGTTAAAACAAACAAATATCTTTTGGGAAACGATACTAACTTAATCCAAAGTATCTTTTGACGTTATCGGAAATTTTGAGTGTCCCCCAAAAACGGGGGATTTTGGGTGGCAACTCAAAATTTAAAAATGGAAAGTATGGTCATGTGATACCTCATTTTAAAGGTAAAAGGTAAATTTTAATACTAGGAAAATGACATAAATAAAATAAAAATCGGACCACCAAAAACAAAATGGCGGCCCTAAACGTGTTGAAATAAATCGACATAAGGTTGATAATATCTCGAAAAGGAAGAGTTTTTAGAAAAAATTTCAGGAGACAAAAAATGTTTATTTCAAAGTGCTTGTCTTAAAAAGTTTCCAAATCGATTTCGTAAATTAAATTTTTTACAAAAACGATCAAAACGTAAAATAACATAAAAGTAACTGGTTCAAAGCCACGTGGTGAACTTTAAATTTTGGGCATCTTCTCATCCGAGGCCGATGGGCGAGTTTTTACGCTGCGAGCGAAGCGAAGCTCATAACCCGTGCTACTTGTTTACATTTCGGTAGCTCAATCCCTTACGCGAAGAATAAGCGTACACCTAGTTATGGAACACTCGGTATAGGCTACTTATTTCGTAGTCTATGTGTACCTTACTTTGCTTTGAATTATTTTAGTTGTTGCTTACGTGATCGATTGTAAATAGTTTGTATAAAGATTATTATTATTTATTTATTTCTGGTTTTTTTCTCCCAGTTCAAAATATTGACCATAAAACTAAATATTTTAGAGCTTTTTCGCCAAACTGTCATAAGTATTGCCTGGAAAACAATACGTTTTATAAGCTTTAAATATCCCAAAAGCAGTAATGAACAATCTAACACCTTATTTGAGAAAGGCTGAAATATATATGTTTGGTGTCAAAACAAAAACTGTTTTGCAATTTTACCTAAGTTTTTGTATATTTCGTTAAATATTTTACCAATTTTAAGTCCGATTTTACGAAATAAGTGTTTATTTGTTAATTACTGTTGCATGCATATTTTACATTTACCTTTAGGCCTATGGGATATTTTTTCAACAAAACAAACTTAGAAGACTTTACAATATTTTACAGTAATAGATTATCAAATCAAATTCAGGAAAAACCCATGTTCAAATAATGTTAATTGGAGATTTAAGATAATTTTTATACAGTATTTGACATAACATTTTTACGTTAAGTTACAAAAAAATCATTGTAAGTTACAAAAAAATCATTTACTACTTAAAATTGTTTTTAATTCATTAAAAAAAGTATTAAATTTATGCCATTTTATAATTTGGTTATTAAAAACATTATCAATAATAAATCATTGTTCAACAGTACTGTATAATATAGTTGCAACGTGCGCCAAATATTGAAACATGTGCTTGCTCCCTCCAAAACGAAAACTAAACTATTCTCTTCGTTGGGGATGTTGAAAGGAGGTCAAAGCAGTTTGTACCAGACAGTGCAAGAGGCAGATATATTCGCGGTCTGGTGGTGCGGCGGAATTTAAACTCTGCCTATAATGTCAGTTTCGTCTCAAGGAGCAGCAAAAGACTAGTGGCGCTCCGAGTGACTTCGAACTGAACTAACATGCAAGCGTCCGCTTATAGCCCATTAGGTTTCGCTTCTTATAGTGTTGTTTCTTCAATGCCTATACATAACTAACGTAAGACAGAGATCGAAATAGACACGACCAACCCTAATAATTCGAATTGCGGCATGCGTTGTAATTTCACCATTAATATTTAAATATTCAAAATTTCAAACAAATTTTGATATTACCAACAGAACGAAACATTATCATATTATGTAACACCAGCTGTTTGACTTATAATACAGTAAGCATTTTGTCAGCTTTTACCTAATCTAAAAGAAACTGTTAGTTGGGAAGAATAATCACCTGATTCTAAATTTGCGAAATCGGTTGTAAATGAACGTGTTTTGGTTCGTTGTAGGCCTAACCTAAAATTATGTTAAGTTTTTGATCCAAATCAGCTGTTACATCTATAACATGTAACAATAAGCATTTTTCGTTGATTTTTGTTTGTGTTTGCTTTAAGTTTATTAACATAACCTAAAAAGCTGTTGGTTGGGAAAAATAATAAACTGATTCTAAATTTGCTAAGTTGGTTGTTATGGAAATACATGTAAACAAACGTTTGCTTAGCTGTTGAACCGAACAGCTGTTTAATCAGAATTTCACTATTATTTTACGCTCTAAAATAAAAAGTTCGCAAAATCCTTTCTTAGTGTGCATCTACGACCCTATAAGAATATGCTTTTAAATTATTATCATATTTGTATCTAAAGAAGTTTTTGTCCCATGTTGATTCTATTTCTGTCAGTCAGTCAGGAAAAGCCTCCTATACTATATTTTATATTTTGAAAATACAAAACATAAGTAACTTTAGCGAACTAGTGGTTTTATATAAACAGTTTTAATTGGAGCTTTAGATTCAATATTTTTGGGCAGATGTTTAACTTTTGTGTTTTCTAGTAGGCCAAAGTTGTTTCTCGAGATTTCTACAATTTCCTCACAATATATATAATAGGTACTAACAAAAATTTACCAAAGTTGTGCGACAATTATGAAGGTATATAAATAAAAAACAGAACACAGTTTCTCATAAAAAATTTTTAATATTCAAACGCGTTTCGATGACCAGGTCATCATCATCAGTGATGGTTACAAACTTATAACTCTGTATAAGTTATAAGTTTGTAACCAT
>JAGFPH010001052.1:162084-174363 GCA_018207615.1 Philaenus spumarius
TTGCCCCCCCCCCCCAAACCCCCCTAAAATTTAGAATTTTTTAAACCCTTTCTTAGCGAGCATCTATGGCCCTAGAAGAAGCTACATAGCAGATTTCATTCCAATCCGTTTGGTAGGTTTTGATAAATCGTGATTTAATAACTTTAACCCCCCAAAACCCCCCTAAAATTTCGAATTTTCGGAAACCCTTTCTTAGTGCGCGTCTAGAGCCTATAAAGAGTATTAGCGGCAAATTTCATGTTTGTAGGCCTCATGGTTTTGGAGAAACTGTGATGAGTCAATGAATCAATGAGTCAATGGTATTTGACTTATATAAGTATAGATTAAACCGTTTCCAGACGTTTCGGAAACCCGGTATATAGGCCTAGGCTATTTTCATTACTGCCTTTATATCTAAAATGAATTTACAAATACTGTAGAACTCACACAGTTTTGTTTAAACCATTAAGAGATTAAACTGTAGCGTGTTGGCTATTTGTCATTGTAGACATAAAGCATTAAGCCTATTTAACTATTCAAATAGCGTATAGGCTATCACTTCCCTTTGTTACCAAGAACACAATGGTTGGCCTACCTCACGGTATAGGCCTAATCTACATTAATGTCTTGTTAAATGAGCCTTGGTATGTTGATTAATCAAGACTTCGTGGCTTATGTGATTACAGTGTAGACTTAACAAATTTATTCAAAATATTTATAAACAAAAATCTACTTTCTTTTAATGTTTTAATAGTAGAACATCCTTAAGTTGGTTGAACAAAATTGTGCGAGTTGTATTCCAATAACAAGTAGGCTATTTGTAGATATAAAGGAAATATTGAAAACAGCCTAAATGTCTATATATTGTACTAGGTGCTCCACCACTGCTCGCTTCGTTTACCAACCCCGGCGGCGACCAAAGGCAAAGCCAATGCAAACAGATTATTGTATAATCTGAATTTTTCACGGACATGACGATTGAGCGGTGACCTATACATAACCATTGTATTTGGATAACCTAATAGAACTCCGATCCAATGCAATATTTTGTTCCACTGGAAATTCGACTTTTTTGGCGCTATCTATTGGGGAAACGATGGAAGCTGTTTGAAACACCAATGCTACCAATGCTTTCTCCCTAGCGCTACCTCGCGGCGCGATCATGTACTATTTTCGCGACAACCTTTTTTCCGGAACACAGTCCCCGTATGGATGCAAGATCTATTTATTATTCATGATCTATGACATAACTAACGTAAGACAGAGATCGAAATAACACGACCAACCCTAATAATTCGAATTGCGGCATGCGTTGTAATTTCACCGTTAATATTTAAATATTCAAAATTTCAAACAAATTTTGATATTACCAACAGAACGAAACATCATATTATGTAACACCAGCTGTTTGACTTATAATACAGTAAGCATTTTGTCTGCTTTTACCTAATCTAAAAGAAACTGTTAGTTGGGAAGAATAATCACCTGATTCTAAATTTGCGAAATCGTTTGTAAATGAACGTGTTTTGGTTCGTTGTAGGCCTAACCTAAAATTATGTTAAGTTTTTGATCCAAATCAGCTGTTACATTTATAATATGTAACAATAAGCATTTTTCGTTGATTTTTGTTTGTGTTTGCTTTAAGTTTATTAACATAACCTAAAAAGCTGTTGGTTGGGAATAATAATAAACTGATTCTAAATTTGCTAACTTGGTTGTTATGGAAATACATGTAAACAAACGTTTGCTTAGCTGTTGAACCGAACAGCTGTTTAATCAGAATTTCACTATTATTTTACGCTCTAAAATAAAAAGTTTGCAAAATCCTTTCTTAGGCCCATGTTATACGGGCAGCAAAAACGCGGCGTATTTTACGTCGCGTAGACGCCAAGCATACCGGGTAATGGACTTGCCTGTGTGCAACTTATACGAGCGATTTAGCCGTCGCGTCGAGCCCTGTAAACTCAGCGACAGCGATTTTTACGCGTCCGGACCGGTAAACAGGCAGCAAAGACGCGGCAGCAATGACGCGAGTTGGTGTTATATTGGCAGCTTTGTCGCGCGCGGCAGATCTGCTTCCTGCTCTCCCCCGCCCCGCAGACACTACCCCAGCGTACTCACGTGGCAAAGTTCGATCATCCGCGATCATCGATCATACCCCAACGCCTCTCTTCCCTTTGGGTACCAGCAAGGTATGTTTCAAGTAAATGGTGAAAACCGATACAACCTATTCGCACTGCATCCATTTTTGGCACTGGAGCAGACTGCAACTACTGACAAGTGGAACTGACCCGTTATTCGGGTGCGTTCGGCGACCTTCGGGCTCACTCGGTACCTGACGCGGCGTTTTTTCCGCTCGTATAACAGCTCCACCCACCGAACGTAGCGTCGACGACGCGGCGTTATTGACGCTCGTATAACAGCTCCGTTTTTTATGTCCAGCGTCAGCGTTTTATACGCCGCGTTTTTGCTGCCCGTATAACATGGGCCTTAGTGTGCATCTATGACCCTATAAGAATATGCTTTTAAATTATTATCATATTTGTATCTAAAGAAGTTTTTGTTCCATGTTGATTCTATTTCTGTCAGTCAGTCAGGAAAAGCCTCCTATACGTATGTATTATATTTTATATTTTGAAAATACAAAACATATAAGTAATTTTAGCGAACTTGTGGTTTTATATAAACAGTTTTAATTGGAGCTTTAGATTCAATATTTTTGGGCAGATTTTTAACTTTTGTGTTTGCTAGGCCAAACTTGTTTCTCGAGATTTCTACAATTTCCTCATAATATATATAATATGCACTAACAAAAATTTACAAAAGTTGTGCGACAATTATGAAGGTGTGTCTTATTTTATTTCTACATATAGAGGTGTTTAGCGAATGTATGTAGTATTTATTCTTGCCTATAAAGAGAGAGGCCAGAGTAATTTCCATGTAAACTAAGTAAATTTTCTGGATTTTAAAACTATCTTCGCTTTAAGACAAGCAAACGGCTTGATTTAATGAATATAAATTAGTTCATGACTACATTCATTGTAAGTTGCGTGCACAATTATAACATGTTTGCTGTAAAATTTGATATCTCATAACCATAGGACTCTATTAGCACAGTTGGAATGCTAGCGCAGTGGAGTTTTGGAAGCAAAAACGGTCCTTCCCCCTCCACTTGGAGATCAACTTCATCATCTGTGCGATTTCTGCCGCAAAATATTTTAACGCGCGCACTCATTAACACGCTCCTCCATCGCACAGGGATGACCCGATTGTAATTAAACTTACTATTTCTTATCTAGAAGAATTGAGGATTCCAACGGAGTAAACAACTTACAGATCAATCAGTTAACAGATTTATAAAAATACAAAATATAATCAGCCAAAAAATCGGCACATGAAAAAGTTACTAAGCGTAAACTTTTTTTTATTTTTGGGTAGAAATAAACTTCAAGCGAGAAAAATGTTGGAAATGAGTTGATTAAACACTTTTATTTAAAACCTTTTTTCATACGGTCTTCGGTTTTCTCACATTTAAAGGTAAAACGCGCGCTTTCGATATCGCCAACACGGCCGTCGCGTCCTGTGTCATTTTACATGCTACAACATGTTGGTCCCACTTGTGATTCAGTTTATTAATTAAAAACAGCGGCAATGAAACAATTAATATTTATTTCCAAAATAAAAGCAAGAATAGCTACCATAGACCACTTTCTACCTGTAAAATAATAATAAGTCATAGTTCAGTTTGTTATTACAATCAAATTCGTGTTATACAGGGTGTCCCCGAACTCTCTGGACCCCTTTTGTGGATATGCTCCTGGGATCCAGACAAACATATTTCACAATATAAACATGGGTCTACGGTGCTTATTTTTTCGTCTGTCTGTCTGTGTTTTTTACAAAATACTTAATATTTTTAAAAGTAGAAAAGATATTGAGCTCAAACTTTGTATACCTATTTGTTGCGTAACCTTTTATCACTGTACAAAAAAATAGAACATTATTTAAAATATTTTCAAAATGGCGGCCGTTTATCGTTTTTAATATCAAATATCTCAAAAACCGCTAACTTTACAAAAAATGTACAAGAAACAAAAAGTTTGATTTTTTAATAACAAACTCAACGGTTTTTATTTTGTCTGTAGCTCAAAGAATAACAGAGCTCGATGCACGGTTATTAGTGTCTACACATCTTAGAATAACGAACAGTAACTCTTATTGAACATGTACTGAGAGAATTCATTAACACCTCTATGTGTGAACAAGGATTAATATTTAAAGCAAATTCATGTACAACAATGATTAGCCACTGCTGTCCTAAATGTTGACATTAATTATTAGCATTAATGTAATTTAGCCATCCAGGGCTGTGGAGAGAAAATTAGGGCCCAGTGATTGTTTCCAGTATTTTTTCTTCGTCCATACATGTTGGATATTCAAAATTTAAGGGAATGTTACACTGAAATGTGTCAATTAAATGGCGAGCGTAATTTGATTTGTTTCCGTCTATGTTTTTCTCAAACTGTTCCTTAAACCGATGGGAGTAGACACCAATCACCAATTCACCGATTTTAATACCAATTTTGAACCTATCCATTTTTTGCGTGAAGGGTAGACATATGATATATGAATGCTATAGAAGAATGTGAGATATATAAAGTCTTTAAACACAATAACGAACTATTGCTTAGCGACCAGTTACTGTTTCAGTCCAACATATGGTACGATTCGGCGATAAGAATATCGGACTCTATCAAATAAACATTGAATTCAGTCAGTAGTCGTTCGACCGTGACTCTAAGTAGACGTCTATCCGAATTATTTGTCATAGTTGTGTGTGTTGTGTTGTGAGTTGGGTGTTTTTGTGTTGTATGTAATGTAACTTTTATTATCTGATGATGAAACATATGTTTCGAAACGCGTCATATACGTACGTTGAACGAAGTCACACGACGGATACAAGGTAACATTTTTTATATTCTATTTGTGACTTGGATACTTATACAATGTTTTTAATAAAATATGTATAGCGTGAATTAAAATACCTATGTGATAGCCTATATTATAAGCATTTAAAACTTAAATTAATCAGTTATCTGTGTCAATGCATTGTAGGCTACTAGAAAAGCGTTACTACGCAGTTTTCCAAAAGTTTGAATGTCCGTGTTATTGCACAAAAATTTATATTTCTAAATAACTTCTTGTACTACAAGACTGGAATTTTTACCACTTATGCAGGTATGAAATCGTTTGTTGATTTCATTCATTTTCGGGTAAATGTGCTTTATGGTCGCTGCTGGTGTGAACCTAGCAGCGCCCACATTTTTGGCCGTGTAAAGATTACTGAGCCTAAACAAACGATGACAATGGTTAAACAAACGTAAACAAACGATAAACAAACGAAAGTGATAATTTATTTTTTAATTGGGCGCTGCCAGCTTCACATAGCCATTTGGGGTAATACATAACATAAACTACATTGTTTTATTTACAATAATTATTTTTGTTTTAAAATACCTTGAAATTATGAACAAAACTAGCTGACCCGTACGGCGTTGCCCGTGGTGGTTGGTATTTTCAGTCTTTTTAACGTAATTGTATTCTTTTTAAGTGTTCAGTCAGTGAGTGGTATATATAGATATTAAATAAATAATAAAAGCACTATTGTCATAATAATAAAAGATCTGAAATTATGATTTTAGTAACTTCGATCCCCCCAAACCCCTTCTAAAATTTCGAAATTTTTCATACCCTTTCTTAGTGAGCACCTATGGCCCTAGAGGAAGCTACATACCAAATTGTATTCCAATCCGTTAGGTAGTTTTGAAGAAATCGTGATTTAATAACTTTGATCCTCCCAAACCCCCCTAAAATTTCTAATTTTTTAAAACCCTTTTTTAGTGAACACTTATGACCTTAGAAGAAGCTACATACCAAATTTCATTCCAATCCGTTCGGTAGTTTTAAAGAAATCGTGATTTAATAACTTTGATCCTCAAACCCCCCTAAAATTTCCAAATTTTTAAAGCCCTTTTTTAGTGTACACCTATGGCCCTAGAGGAAGCTACATACCAAATTTCATTCCAATCCGTTCGGTAGTTTTGAAGAAATCGTTTTTTAATAAATTTTGTCCCCCCCAAACCCCCCCTAAAATTTAGAATTTTTTCAAACCCTTTCTTAGTAAACACCTATGGCCCTAGAGGAAGCTACATACCAAATTTCATTTCAATCCGTTAGGTAGTTTTTGAAAAATCGTGATGAGTGAGTCAGTGGTATTTCGCTTTTAAATATGTACGGTATAGTTTTTTTGACTAACGAACTCGTCCGAGCGACATGGACAACCAACGTATGAACCAATTTGGACCAAATCGGACTTAAAGTGCGGCCGTTAGAGTGCGATCACTATGCAGGATAAATCAGACCACGCGAGCGCAATGTATGCGATTGAACCAAATAAGCTGCAAGCCTTCATTTCAACTTAAACCACCCTATTTCGACCCGAGAGAATTCATAAAAAATGTTTTCAAATCTCAAAAGTGCCTCAAAAGGGCTTTTTTTGGGGGTGGATCGATTTTGGAAAATTTTCAAATGTAAAGTGATACCTCATTTTGTGGGTCTCTGTTCACTGATCATTTTGGAAAAAAGTTTTAACTTATCCTACTGCATATGTACAGGGTGTTCCAAAAAGTCCAAAAAGTAATGTCTTACAGTTAATTTTATTGTTACACATAACACAGCCTAGATAAACCAAATTTTATCCTAGATTCATGAGAAGATACCCTTTACAAAAATGTGCCTAAGTTGCCCTTTCCTCAAAAATTTTCAATTTTTTTAAGTACATACAATTTTGGAAAACAGATTAAAACTCAAAAACTCCAAATAGTAGCGTTAGTCGTGAAGCACATCACTGTAAATGTCTTTCAAAAGCAAACATTTTTTGAATTTAAAGTTTGATTTTATCTCTAACCGTTTCAAAATGGCGCCTGGTTCACCCGGTATACATACAATTTTTAATGACACCCCAAAACGTGTTCTGTCGACCATGATCGGTGCACATTTACTATTCCCGACCTTAGGTCTAACTATAAGGGTCACTGCAATATCTCATTTTTCCTATGGAAATTCACTAAAAATGCAAACAAATATTACAGACTAAAAACGAATTAATACAAGGCTTGTAGGTACTTTAAAAACGTGTTTACCCAGAGGTACACATATGGCCTACTGTTTACATATTTCACTAACATTCAAATTTTAAATATACTTTTGTATATGGTTTATTGTTTACAATATTCCAGGGCCCCCCACATGTGGATGTGGTCTTTCTGTTAATACAGCAAAGAAGCAGAATAAAGTTGAATATATTTTTTTCTTAGAACTAAGAAAAAGTTTAAAAGTCAGGTTTATGTCGAGTGAAGTTTTCATGTGCCAAATAAAATTAAAAATATATGTTAAACTATAAAGCAAATGTATTTTGTATATAAACCCTTTGCCTATAATATTTAAGGTCCATATGATAGCCCAGGCTACTGCATTAGGCCTACATAATGTAATCCATCAATCAAAGAAATCATTATAGTGTGTCTGTAGGGCCTATTGCTCTGGCTACCCATTGCTCTTTTTTACAAAATATCTTTATTCTTTAAAACATTTACACAGTTAAATCAATAATATTTATTTAGACAACATTTTACACCTATTGGCCCTGTAATTTGTAGAAAGTGTATTAACAAGGACCAATAATAATATGTTTAATTAAATTCTAAAATAATACTTTTTATAAGGCTCTCGATGGGCAGTTTTGTCCTAAATTTAAAAAAATAAGCTCAGTTCTTTAACTTTGTTCTTAGTATCAGTATTTGGGTCAAAGTTAATATAGAGTATACTTACAATCTACCTAGCTTAATTCAAGTGCTTAGAGATAAAGAAACAAATTAATTAATTAGTTAAAATAATTAGGTAATTGAGTAGAAAAGCCACTCCAAAGATAATATAGTTGTTATTGATTTTGTGTCCATCATCATCGTAACATCTGGTAATGAGGCCCACAAACTAATGTGTGGGGCCTGCAAGACACAAAATTTCAAATATTAAAAACTAGTGGACCCGGCAATGCTTCGCTATTGCTTAATTTAATTTTAAGGGTAGTTATCAAATTTCATTCTTTTGACTTAAGTTATTGAATTGCAAATAGTGTTTATGTCACTTAAGAATAATATTACAGTACACAAATTTAGATTTATAGTTTGTAGGAAGTTAGTGCAATTTAATTTTATTGTATTAAACTACCCTATTTTAATTTATTTGATTGTAGTGACCATTTTTATTCTCTAAACAATTCTAGTAGTGTACTAATATGTGTAAATTGTGAAATTTTAGTGAAATTAGTTGAGTTGTTTTTGAGAATATAGAAAAATTAAATGTACTTTTTTATTGAATTTAAAAGGTAATTATTACATTTCATTCCTTTGGCTTAAGTAATCAAATTTCAAATGGTTTAAAAAATAATAATATTATAGTATTACATAATTTTAGCTTTTTAGCTTGTAGGATGTTAGTTTAATTTATTGTATAGGGGTAGTAACAACCGATGTTTAAATTGAATTATAATATAATATAGTAGGCCTAAGCATGTTTTGTTGATTTTTGTTTGTGTTTGCTTTTAATTTGTCAATCCAATCTAAAAAGCTATTGGTTTTGAAGAATAATAAACTGATCATAAATTTGCTAGAGTTGCTATGGTAATGAATGTAAACAAACATGTGTTACTAAGCATTTTATACGAACAGCTGTTTTTGTATGCTATGGTCTTGAGTTCATACAAAATAGGCTGTTTAGTTTTTTCCAAATTTGAAACTTTTTCGGGAAACTTTTCAAATTTTTCTTTATATAAAAACCTAGTTCGGACTATTACGAACATTTAAAAAAAAAAATTGCCAAATTGGTCCAGCCGTTCTCAATTAATGCGATTTCAAAGAAACAGCAATTCATTTGTATTATATAGATAAATTAGACAGTGTAGGTATCTTTCTTTTTATTGTTATTGATTTTTGTGTGTATTATACTACTTTTGGTACTTATTTAAACTATAAAGCTTATACATAACTTTTAAGAGAAGGGTAATCATAATTCACTAAAAAGTAAAGATATACGTTCCCAAATATTTAGTAAATTGTTTTAAGTATTTCCAAGTATAAAGTTTTATTTTTACACAATCATTATTAGCGAATTTCCATAGGAAGGATGAGCTATAGCAGTGACCCTTATGGTAAGGTCGGGAGTAGTAAATGAGCACCGATAATGGTCCCCAGAACACGTTTTGGGGTGTCATAAAAAATGTTATCTATATTTATAAAAGCGAAATACCGCTCACTCACTCATCACGATTTCTCAAAAACTACAGAACGGATTGAAATGAAATTTGGTATGTAGCTTTCTCTAGGACCATAGGTGCTTACTAAGATATTGTATGAAAAAATTTGAAATTTTAGGAGGGGTTTGGGGGGATCAAAGTTATTAAATCACGATTTATTCAAAACTACCGAACAGATTGGAATGAAATTTGGTATGTAGCTTCCTCTATGGCCATAAGTGTTCACTAAAAAAGTGTTTTAAAACATTGGAAATTTTAGGGGGATTTGGGGGGTAAAAATTACTAAATCACGATTTCTCCAAAATTACCGAACAGATTGGAATGAAATTTGGTATGTAGCTTCCTCTAGGGCCATAGGCGCTCGCTAAGAAAGGGTTTTAAAAAAAAATGAAATTTTAGGGGGGTTTGGGATGATCAAAGTTATTAAATCACAATTTCTTCAAAACTACCGAACGGATTATAATGAAATTTGGTATGTATCTTCCTCTAGGGCCATAGGTGTTCACTAAGAAAGGGTATGAAAAATGGCGAAATTTTAGGAGGGGTTTGGGGGGGATCAAAGTTACTAAAATCATAATTTCAGATCTTTTATTATTATGACAATAGTGCTTTTATTATTTAAGATCTATATATATATAAAAGCCAAATACCACTCACTGACAGCACTGACTGAACACTTAAAAAAAATGCAATTACATTAAAAAGACTGAAAATACCAACCACCACGGGCAACGCCGTACGGGTCAGCTAGTATATATATATGTGTTCCCACCCTAGCAGCCGCATTTTAAGTCCGATTTTGTTCAAACTTGGTACACTCGTTGGTTGTCTAAGTCGCTCTGACGAGTTCATTAGCAAAAAAATCTCACAACCGGAAGCACGTTTCTTTACCGGAAGTAATTATTTTTTGAGACTTTACACACTAGAATGAAAGTTTTTTGGGGTTTTATCTAAAAAAAATAAATATCATTCTACACATTTTGTTTTTTTACACGACCTTGAAGCTCGCTTCGTTCCCCCAAAATCGAAATAGCATCCGTTTCAAATCCACATGGGGGATTTTACCATGAAGGGCCTTCTGATCCGAGGCTGAGTTGTATGAGGAAAGCGAAGTGGTCAATAACCCGTGGTCGCAAGGTCGAGGTGCAAACTTTGAAAGCGAGTTTTCCGCAGCAAGTGGAACGAAGCAGTTGTGTGATTTAAAGCTGGAGGTGAAAAAAACTCGTAGGTCTCAGATCAGAAGATGCCTCCACGGTAAAATCCCCAACGTGGGTACTTTTGTGGTATTTTACACTTTGATCGATTTTGGGAGAACCAAGAGGGGCTATAGGGTGGTGTAAAAAACAAAATGTGCAAAATAATATCCAACATATATTTTTTACTTTCTCCCCCTATACCATACTATATGGAGAAAGTATTGTATTCGTCAAAATTTTCGAGTTTGAGTTTTTGGTGGAAATATCCGTTTTGGGTCCCCCTGAACCTAAAAAAGTGGTTTTCGGAGTGATGTGTGGATGTTATCAGACCTAGAGCCTAAACCAGTCATCCGATTTTTATGAAATTTGGTATGAAGGTACTAACCCACGGTATCTCTAGGCTTTTTTTTCATTTTTGTGAATTTTTTATTTTTAAGGGTAATTTTCCCATAAAAACCCATAAAACAACGGAAAAATCAACTTTTCTCAAAAACGGCTCTAACGATTTTGATTAAAATTTTATAGTTTATTAGGGACCTAAAGTACTATAAACTATAAAGTTTTAATCAAAATCGTTCAAGCCGTTTTTGAGAAAAGTTGGTTTTTCGTTATTTTATGGATTTTTATGGAAAAATTACTCTTAAAAATAAAAAACAATTGGCTTCATGAAATAATATTTTTTTATTAAGTTCCTATAATGAGGGAGAAAGTATGTGTCAGTTTCCTGATACTGTTTATTTTAGATAAAACTCCAAAAAATGTTCATTCTAGTTCGAAAAATCTAAAAAAGTTCTTACAGTTAAAAAACGTGCTTTCGTTTGTGGGATTTTTTGGCTAACGAACTCGTCCGAGCGACTTGAACAACCAACGTGTGTACCAAATTTGAACCAAATCGGACTTAAAATGTGGCTGTTAGAATGCGAACACATATATACATATAATTTCATTAAATACATATAATATATATATATAAAATTTTTAATGACACCCAAAATGTGTTCTGGGGACCATGATCGGTGCTCATTTGCTACTCCTGACCTTAGGTTTCACCATGAGGGTCACTGCAATAATAGCTCATCTTTCCAATGGAAATTTATTTATTTATTTTATTTATTCAGCATTGGTTTCTTGACAAACATTATTTGTATCAAACAGGTCGTATACACAAAAATACAATCCATTAGAAAAATACACATAAAATACAATTAAACAACTCGCTAACTAGGCTTACATTCTTATCAATTCTATGGTCTATGACCTTGTTGCACAGACAGTAAATAAAACCCACAAATGTACATTGTTAATTATCAAATAAAAGAAGTATTGATAAAATTTTTCCATTTTGTTTCCTATTTTGCAAATTACTCCTCATAAATAAAAAAAAAAACTGGGGTTTACTTCTCAGTAGGGCATTGTTAAAGAGTTCTAACCCTTTTTGCAGTGAAATTTGGAAATTATAATTTTTCGTAACATAAAAGAAAGGTAAACACAATCAATGGTCAGACAAAACTGGTGATATTGTAAGATATTTGAATAGTTCTGGTAATTTTAAAAGAACATTATCATATGACCAAAGTTATTCCAATTTGGTAAAAGTTTCTGTTAATGATGCATAAACAAAATATTTTGTAAGTTCTTCAAAGTTTTGCCAGCTTTAAATAGCCTGGTAAATACATAAGACAAGATTCTCTCAAAGTATAAAATGTGATAGAGGCTCCCTCTGAACTTGTC
>JAGFPH010001052.1:174830-191155 GCA_018207615.1 Philaenus spumarius
TATAGCTCATAGTTAATTGCACATTTGCAAGTTAATTTGATAGAATAAACGTTGAACACAAAATCTCACATTTAATACGTTTATTAACTCATTCGTGTTGTAATGACAAAGTCGACATCTTCAGTGATACACAAGCTACAATAGTCAAACTATAGCTCATAGTTAATTATAACTTTGTTCAACAATTATTCTTGAAAAATTTTAAAAACCGGGAGTCCGAAAAAGAAGGTAGTCCGGAAAAGAACTCCCTAGTTTTGAAAAACTGTTATTCATTGTAGGTCATACGTATAACTATAACTATTACATAACACAAAAGGTTATATAAACAAGATTTTTTTTAACTTGGATATGTGATCCGTACAAATAACTAACCGGTATTCAATTTCACTCCATGTATTACTTAACATATCTAACACAGTTAGCACTGTGACTGATGCTAAGATTCTCTCACGAATATGGACAATGTGACGTATCCTTTCTGCATACGCCAAGTTCTAAACAGGGCCGCTTTTTGCTTAGGCACATGCCTAGGGCCAACGACCACATAAGGCCAATAGATGGAGCATGCCTATAAAGCTAACACTATAGCGGGTGAAGCCAGGTCGGCCATCTTGGCTGGGTCAGAAAGACATAAACTGCGCTCCCAACTTTGAATTATGCCAATGCTCTCGTTTCACTCAACCTGTGATTTAACATACTTAGAGTAAAGTTAAAATTTTGAAACTTCGCAAGTGTAAAGTTGACAAGTTGTGGGTGCTAATGAAAGGAATTAAAAATCAAATAACACTTCTTAAGCCTTTTTAACACAAAAATAACTTTAACTTTTTATATACAATTTTAATCATGACATAAAAAAGTTCCATTGCTACTACTTTTTTTATTTTTTGGTCAGGTACGTTAAAAAACGGTGGAAATTGTAGCCTTAGAACTGAATTTTACTAATCCTATTTTTTTTTTAATTTGCTCCTTTAGTTTCGTAGATAACTCAGTTAAAGTTAAAAAGTTTTGCCGCGGCGGAAAGAGCGTTCCGCCCATCGACCTGCAAGTGTTGGTATGGCAAATTCGTTGTAGATACTGCATGTATATTTTTATATTAACAACTACTGTAATGATATTTTTGTGATAACTAGTATATTACTAATACTATATCAATAATCAAAGTTTAGTTTTTGTTAATGTCTGGTACTTTAACGGGAAAGGTTTCATTTCTGAAATACCGTTTAATATTTTATGGCGTCTCAATTATTTTTTTTAATTTTAGATATTGTCATAAATTTTTAATTAGTGGACTAGAAATATTGATTGTACTGAAAAGCATTAATTAAGCCTGGCATTATTTAATACAAATTGTTTAGTATCTATTGACATAATATTAAAATTAAGTGGGTAGAGATCCGAAAATACTTTGAAAATAAAATCTTTTCTTACATTACCTGAAATTGTCGTATATAATGTTATATTGAAAAAGTATAGGACATAAAGACAATGAAAAAATATGATTTAAAAGTTTATTTTTAGGCCTACAATGTAAAGTAGTAAAAGTTGAAAATCTATAGTATGTGAACACTAATCGAGCAAAGAATATAATATTGGATAGAATCAAATCACATAGTTGTAATAACATAAAAAGATTTTAATTTTCTTTGTGTTCAAAATTTGATAATATAGTTCTTTTTATTGGTGATTACAATGAAGTTTGAAAGTGAAACATAGGCTACTTATATACAAATATTTATACTATTTTTAAGGTTCAAAATATAATGATAATCTTACAGAAGTGCTACTATTATTAGTGAATACAAACAAGTTTGATTGTTGAATATGGATTACAAACATTAAATAATTTGTACTAAATAATGAAATTAATTTTTAAAGTCACTAAAATGCACAAGGTACCAGGTAGGCCTATAGTTATTAAGACATAAAAAAAAATTTGTGCACAGGTATCTTCCAAGTGGTCAATAAATGCAATTTCTTACAACACATTTTAAACCACGATTAATTTTATGTATTTCATCTAAAGCGTAAGAAAATATTTAAAGGATGTATATACGCATGCAGTAAGTTGATTAATTAGTACACATATTTTGTAACATCTAAGTTAAATCAAAATATGAACTTACCCATGGTAGGTAATTCCTTCTATTTTTCTTCTGTTAACACACCCGTAGGCAACGCACGTATTAGGCATCACTATTAATAACAATGAACAGTATACACATAATAATATAATATGATTCAAAGTGTGATACAAAATGCATTCGAAACTACGTAAAGTGAGGTTATGTTAGCGATCTCGGCAGGTTCCCTGTGCGAATGACAATAGCAAAGGCTAGAGCTACTGGCGTTGACGCTCGCGTCTAGGATGAGTCATGCCTATCCACCGCCATCTTGCTTGGGTCAGGTGGACAGCTCGGCTTCACCGGCGGACTAGCTATGCTCCATCTATTGGTCTTATGTGGTCGTTGCCTAGGGCGCAAAACAAGGGACATTTTTGTTGTATATTCATTTATTTCCGGTTCAATGTACAAACATTTTTTCTCAGAAGTTTTAACAAATGGAGGACAAAAAACTTAAATTACAGGAAACGCACCATCGCCTGTCAGCCAACGCTCAGCTGGTCATGTACCTATGCGTTGTGTTTGTGTATGTGTGCTCGAGCGAAAGGCTGGGGAAGACGTGTGAACAGTGCAGTGCGGAGTGCGCCTGACTAATGAAGAGTCACTGTCCATCAGTACTATTGCAGGAGCCGAGCGAGACAAGACACTTATACAGACCTCCGATGGCATGAAGTGGCTCTGGTAGTGGTGGTGGGGGGGGCGTAACAGTTTGAAATGCTTAGGGCTCTGAGGAGGTTCATAACGGCCCTGGTTCTTAACATGACCCCATACAAAAAATCCAATGTTGTTTAGGCTTCTTGGTGGCCAGCTTTATCTATCCATCTTCCTCAGGCCAAATAGGTGAGCTAATCTTAGTAACAATATACAAAACTAAAACTTAACAGTATACTCAATAGCGGCAAAGAAATATTAGTCTTCCATTTCAACGAATACCATAATTAGAAATTTTCAAAACTAGGGAGATGTTTTTAAGACACCCGGTGTAATAACCTATTGGACAAATAACTAGACATTGTCACTTTTTACGGATATAGAAAATTATTTACAAATTAATAGATAAAAATAATTTTGAATTTATCTTAAAAAGCATTTGATAGTTTCTAATTTGATATCTCTTTAATTTTGTGATTTTACTTTCTCACTATACTATAGTATAAAGAAAGTAAAGTGATCGCAAAAAAAATCGATGTTGAGATTTTTGTGGAAATATCTGTTTTGGAACCCCCTGAGTTAAAAAAAGTGGTTTTTACAAAATGTCTGTCTGAATGTCTGTCTGTACGTCTGTATGTATGTATACAAAGCTAGAGAGAAAACTATTCGATCGATTACGAACAAATTTGCACCAAACATGTCAATTAGGCCTGTAAACGTGCACGAAAAAAGGTTTTGAAACATTTTGAAAAAACCCCCTTTTTGGCAAAAAAAACTCCAAAAAATCAGTTATTATTTCTTTATAAAAAAAACGGGTCTAACGATTTTGATAAAATTTGGCTTATTTGTAGGCCTTAATGTATAACTCGTCAGGTTTCATGTGAGCTGTCTGTCACCAGCGCGTGAGGGGAGGTACAAGGTTGTAGTTTGAGGCCGCGTGGGGACTGACAGAGACATTGTAGGGGAGACAGGAGCCTAACAACACATGAAACAGATCGAGACGGCCGCTTCCCCCACCACCTTATTGACGCCTAGACCCACTGCGCATCCAAACTCCACAGCTCACATGAAACCTTTCCACTTATACCCTACTATATGCAAAAAACCGCATCTTTCTAAAAATTCTCATTCAGCTAATAATAATAATTTTTATTAGTTACTCTCCTACTTTAATGTATCCCCTCTCCTACTTTAATACAATTATGAAGTCACAGTGAATCTGTTTAATAATTTAATTATGTTTGTGAGAAAGTATGTGCTAGTTTCTGGTACCGTTTATTTATATATATTCCGGTTTGAACCAGCTATTATCATAATTTTAATAGACCCACTTCAACATTAGAGACTAATGATAAACAACACTCTATGTTACCCAATGTCACACTTCTTGTCTTAAATTCATCTATTGCGAGATTAAAATTAATCCTGATAATCGTACATATTAGTGTAATTATATTTATCTTTCAATTCTCTTTCTCTTGATTAACTCAAATTAGGTTAAGTAGACAAGTCATATTCAATATTTTTAAGTACTTTATATTACATCTTTTATACGGATAATCCGATAATTTCCACTTTAAGCTAACTTTGACACATATACTAAAGACCAGATACAATAAATGAAATTGCTTTCTCCTAGGAAATGTATAAAAATCCGAATCAATTATGTTCTACTTAAATTGATTAGTGACTGTTGTCATTTGTGTGTTTCCTCAACTAAATAAATCTTTTTAATCCTACAGTTTTTTTTATAACAATAAATTGTGAATTATCGAATGTTTTTTCTCACAAAACATTTAGTCTCTATTTATCTTCAAAGAGATTAGCACTAAAATATGTTTTAAATGTTATGTGTCATTTGGTTTTACACATACTTATTTTAATTTTTACACGAGCTGCTGGGTTACTACTTGGTGGGGCCTCTAGGAGTGTTATAGGTCTTTGTGTATTCACTGATGGTGTAAAGGTGTGACTCAATGATGTAAGGGTTAATAGTTCACCTGAACGGCCAAATTGGCCCCAGATTTTAAAAGTTTTCTTGGGGAGGTCTAAAATATCCCTGGACTCCTTTTGCCGAAGGAGGGGAGGGTACTTCTCAACACATTCACTTTTACACAAATTTCTTATTTCCTGTGCTAGGAGCTGACTCTTTTATTTTTTATATTTAGTCTAAACGAACAGAAGTTACTTTATTTTTTTATTTTTGAACCTTTCTACGTAATAATCACTAATATTTTAAAGCGGATGCGCATGTGCGTCCTTAGCACATAAGCTTAAAATTGGGGTGCGATGCACACAATGCATTTTGTATTGAAAATACTCCCAATACGGGGGTTGGCGTGCAATGCACCGTGCGTCGGCCTCTTCTCATAGTGTTCAATGTCAAGCTCGCATGTGCGTCCTTAGCAGTGTACGTTTTAAGCCTCATACACCGGTCTAGCCCCCCCCGCCCCCTAGAAAATATCATATGGGTGCCCATGGTCTCAATTTTAAATACTAAATTAGTAGAAATAAAAGTGTTATTTATTGGCATAATAAACTAGATAAGGAATTTGATTGAAATCTGGGCACCCAGTTTAATAGTTGACTAATTGATATTGAGTAACACTCTTTTTGAGGTGCAATTAAATATAGTTTATGTTAGTTTTATAGAAACAAATTTATATTGATTATAATTCAGATAAATTTGATTCCAATTTATTAAAGGCCTAACGGTAATGTACAAGGTATTTATGTAGCCTACATCAGACATTTTGAAATTATTTAGATTGCTACAATAATTAAAAGTATTTGAAATTGCTCATAATTTTTTGGACTTTAAATTACCATGTAATATTATATAAATTAAAATACAAACAAAATTTTTTGTAATTTCTACAAGTTTTTATTGTTGAATCTTGCCCAAGATTCAACAATAAAAACTTGTAGAAATTACAAAAAATGGTGTTTGTCTTTTAATTTATTATGGAATTCTTCCAAGTACCTTTGGTCATCACTATCAATCGTATTATATTATATAACTGCAAATAATTGTACATTACTTGCATAAGAGGTCTGTTCAAAAAGTATCCCCCCCCCAGATTCCACGCACTTTTCCCACCGGTGTTGCCACTGTTGGAAACAAGTCTGGAAGGGTTCTTTTGGAATCATGTTCAGTCGGCTCGTCGCTTTCTGTATTATTTCCTCTCTCGACTCGGTGCCCTTTCAATGGCATTTTCAATCTAGGAAACAGCCAGAAGTCGCAGGGGGCCATGTATGGTGAACAGGGAGGCTGCCGAACCACCGCAACTTCACGTTTTGCCAAAAAATTTTGAATAAGGTGCGAAGAATGTGCTGGAGCGTTGTCGTGGTGAAGCTGCCAAGTTCCTGCTAACCACAACTCTGGTCGCTTACGCCGCAGGACCTCTTGATAGTATTCTTTGGTGATTGTTTGCCCTTGGGGAGCGTATTCATGATGTACAACACCTCGACAGTCGAAGAAAACGGTCAACAAGACGTTGACATTGCTACCCACCTGCCGAGCTTTCTTCGGTCGGGGGAATGTTGAATGCTGCCATTGCGAGGTCTGCATTTTAGTTTCAGGGTCGTAACCATACACACACGACTCATCACCAGTTATTATCGTGTTTAAGAAATTGTTGTTCCTATTTGCGCAGCCTAACTTGTCTTGCGCAATTTCCAAACGAAGTTTTCTTTGTTCTCTTGTCATCAGCTTTGGCACAAATTTGGCGGCTACCCTTCTCATGAGTAAATCTTCAGTTAGGATGGAGTGAGCGCTTCCAACACTTATTCCAACTTCCTCTGCCAACTCTCGCACGGTAATACGTCGGTCTTCCAGCACCAAAGCTTCAACTCGGGCAACAATCTCTTTGTTTTTGCTGGTGGAAGGCCTACCAGATCGTGGTTCACTATCGACAGATGTACAACCACTTTTGAAGCTGTTATACCACTCTTTAATTTGTGTGGCACTCATGGCATCCTTTCCAAAAGCTTTTCGAACTTTTCGAATGGTTTTTGCTTGATTATTGTTGAGTAACAGAATTGAATGCAATAACGCTGATCGACTTGTTCCGTCATTTTAGAAAATTAAAAATCCGACGAGCGTGCTCTAGACTACTCTGTTCAAGATGTGTTTAAACATGAACGACGTAACTTATCGTCCAAGAAAAAGTATCAGCATATCCCTAACATGTTTGGAAACGTCTGTGCTGAAACACAGCCCCCCACCTTCAGTTTTTTGCGCGTAAAAAATTAAAGTCGTATACTTTTTGAACAGACCTCGTATTTCTAATAACTAATTTATTTAATTTGTGAACAATAATTGACTAGTGTTACAACCATAGTTGTAATGAATACCTAATTTTTTTTTAATTTTCCAAAAGAAAAACATCACAATCACAAATTTGTTTAAATGCCTGTGCATAATCTTATTGATATTATATCTTGTTGACAGCCATACATTTGTAAGTGAAGTGATGACATTATAATATGCTGCATTCAATAATGAAATAGAGTAAATAATTGGAAGTTATTACACTTCAATTATTATTTAATGAAATAATGGTATTTATTACTGCCTTTACAGTTTTATTGAAATTAGTCTTAAAATCATAATAAGGCAATATTACAATTACTTATTCAGTATGTAATGGGTTTTCAGGTTGTTCTCTTGTGAAGTCTACAATGGAAGAATCAAGAGTTCAGGCCAAAATAATGTACTGCAATTGTCGCATTTAACTTTATTGCACACTGGTTTCTGTCTGAGTTCGTAGCAGTAAGAATTTCTGAACTTAGACCAGAGTTGAAGGTAAGTTTTACGTTATTTCATAATGCATAAAGGATTTTTTTAAGTGTGGAACGTTTTTAAACTTTACTTAAATCTGGTCCATTTAAAGCTTACCCCTTCCCACATGTCTGAATAAAGCTGGTCATTGTCGCTTGTATCTTCTAGAAAGAAAAATACTATTGCTTTCTTTTCAAAATTTACTCAATAAAGTTATAGTGAAAAATGCCAAACAGTATACTCGAACAAACCCTATTACAGTTCAAATTTAGACTTAGTAGCAAAATCTACCTTTTCCAATAAAAAAAGTAACATGTCCATGCACATAGTCAGACATATATTGTATAAGTATTCTTTAGGACATTTTATTTATTTACTCAACCATAAAACATGTAGAAATTATTTTCACAAGAAATATATGATAAAACATTAACAATTTAAATTATGTTAGTGATTTGTGTAGAGATTTAAAGTAGGTAAATGGTTTGAACCAAAATTAATTTAAAGAAGGTGGGGGGTTTGTACTATAAACAATTTAAAGTAGGTTAGCAGTCTGTACTATAAATAATGTAAAGTAGGTGAAAGGTTTGTACTATACATGATTTAAAGTAGGTAAATAATTTAAAAAAGGTGATGGGCTTGTACTATAAACGATTTAAATTAGGAGAGTAGTTTGTACTATTTAATGATTTAAAGTAGGAGAGTGGTTTTTAATATAAATAATGTAAATTAGATGATTATTTGGAACATTTACATTATTTAAATAAAAATTATAGTTTTAACGAAAATGCAGCTTTTATTTGCAATAATTGATGTAAAGCTAGCAATATACAGGGTGACAAAATTTCTTAAATTAACAACTTTGACTGGCCGCCATTTTCAACCGGGTTAAGATAGAGACCTCTAATTTGTGCCATTCTTCTTCATTTATCGCGCCTTTTAAAATGAGTTATCACTTGATGGGGGTTTGTATTTAAGAGTTTTGAATTACCCTCTCAACCCCCCATTTTGGGGTGAGGGGTGAAATGGTCGGTTACACCAAAATTCAACTCCCTGTGTCATATAGAGATACCCCGAAGCTCATTTATTTATTTCTACTTGTTCCAAAGTTAAGGGGGGGGGAACTTTATGGAGACCTGGTATAATTTTACTAAAATTCATTAGTTAAATTAAATTTTTTAAATATTTTAAGTACATTGGTATGTTGATTGAAAATGCAAACATATTAGTGCTTAAATTTCCAACATTTCAATGTTATATAAATATAATAATTTATTACATTCTTTTTAGCAACAAAGTGTGTAACTAAATATAACTGCAATCTCACACTTTATTGAAGTAGGCCTATTCTAGACGGTCCTATTAGAGATACACCATTAAAGTTTAAACAAAATAATTGGATTTAAATTCATCATGTTTGATATGGAGTAGTAATTTACATTTTGGTCTAGTGCCAAAAGTGGCTTTGTGAGGTGATTGCTTATGCTAAAGTGGTCTGTAGTATATAGATCTATTATTTAAAGTAGGTTAGTGGTTTGTACTATAAATGATTTAAAATAGGTGAATGGTTTGTACTGCAAATAGTTTAAAGAAGGTGAGTGGTTTGTACTATAAATGTTTTAAATAGGAAAGTAAATTGTACAATAAATAATTTGAAGTAGGAGTGGTGGATTTACATACTTGGGGGCCCGTCACACCTTGTCTTTTAGGGGCCTCTTGTCTGCCGTTAAATGTTAACCTTTTACATTTACCCACAGGAATGAATTTCTATAATTAACACTTGTATGTTGTAAATATTATTAACTATCACTACAGGCTTTAAATTTACATTGGGAAATATTTTTTTTTTCAATTAGGCCTTTATGAATCTATAGAGCAGCCACGATGGCCATGGTTGTTAAGGCGTCAAAGCTTTAACAATCGTCATGGCAACCATCAATGGAAAAGTTCCGGGTTCAATTCCCATTGACACCGAATAATTTCTAAATGGTTTTCTTAACAGACATCATTGGCTGTGGTTCGGATTCCACGTAAAACAGTAGGTCCCGTCTTCATTAGCCTTAAGTGCAAAACAGCAGGACGTTAAACCAAAAAAAAAAAAAAAAAAATAATCTATAGAGAAAGTAATTTTATAAAATGTTTTCAAGGATCCACTGGAAACAATGGTAGTAATAATTTTAATGCTAATAAAATTTAAAGAAAAAAACTGTTCTTAATATTAACATTTTTTATAGGCATAGGCTAAATACATTTTTGAAGTTATACTTTTTTGCGCCCTTTGTAATCGGGATGGGGTGCCGGTCGAGAAACCGCGTCACGCGGAGTAAAATCCGGAAAGTGCCTTCTTATACATTTTCTCTACAAGAGATACCTCAAGAGTCTCGGTGGGTGAGTGGTTAACGCACTCGACTTCCACGCTAGAATCCCTGGTTCGATCCCCGGCTGGGAAATTTAAAAAAAAAAAAATTATAGGAAAGTATATGAATGGCCAAAGAAGTATAACTTCCACCTTCTGGTCCGACGCAGACCCAATTTTTTTTTCTGGCTTTCTGAGCAGCAGAAGTGCCTATCAGTTTGTCCTAACTGATATTTTTCAAAGTTTCACTTTCTATATACAGTATTGCCAAGTTTTTATACTAGAAGATAGTTTTTTTATTCTCTTTAAAGCACTAAAGGACCTTTCACCCGTAGCAGTGGATATTAAAATTGTAAGAAAGATTTTCATGATCGTTTCTAGATTGTGAAAGGTTTCTTTGAGCCCGTCGTTTGTCACTATAAGCTTATACCATTTTCCTGGACAATTCTTACTCACGTTCGTTCCTTCGTCTAAAGTATTTGTAGGCTTGGTTTCTTCAAAGATATTCAGGAACTCATTAAACTGTTTGAACTCAACAAAAGTGACCCGTCGACGTCATTAGAATAAACTTCAGATATATTCTTCAGGTGACTTCGTGAAAGTTGATCATCTTGAAAGCAAAACAAGTTCTGGAAAATGTTAAAAATATGCTGAAGTTTTCCTTGTCTGTTTTTCAGTTCAGAAACAAGTACTTCACAAATTTCATTGAACATTTCCACTCTCACTTTCTATCCCTTTCTTGTCAAATTACTTCGTGGTCCGTTGAGGATGGAGTTCACCAAATTTCTTTCTTTTTTTCATCCGTTTGATTTCATCTTCACTGCATAGTTTTTTTACTGATGTCAATAAACTTTGTCCTCCACTATCTATTGCTGAGAAATCTTCACGTGCATCAAAAAAATTAGTTTTATAAAGAAAACAGTTGTTGGAAAAACAACAATTGAGGAAAAACCTAAAATATTTTGAAATTTTAATATTCAAATTTGGGGCCCCCAGGATCACGGGGCCCCTCGCACCTGCAACATGTGCGATATGGTAAATCCGCCATTGAGTTAGAGTGTGTTCTGTACTATAAATGATTTAAATGATTTGATTATTTGGAACATTTAAAGTAGGGCACTTAAATAAAAAGTGATAGTGTAACACAAATTCAACTTCTAACTGCAAGTGTTGTAACCACAATCTCACACTTCATAAAGTATTCTAGAAAGTCTCAATAGAGACACGTTTATATTTTGGTTTAGTGCCAACATTGGCTTTGTGAGGTGAAAGGTTATAATGAAAATAAACTGTTCAGCATAACACAGGTCTGCACTTTGATTAGTTTATCAAACTTATTTCATATACAAATGTCCTCTTTATTCATGAAGTTCTTGTTGTTGGGTATTACGTTCCCATGACATGACTCATGGTATATACAGCCATGAACTGGGCAAAGTCTACTTCTTTGTTGTGCATTGAAAGTCAACACTATAATCTCAACTTGTTTTCCTATTTAAACTTTAATGTAGACAGGTTATTTTTCACGTAAAGAAGTATTGAACATTTTGTTTTACTATTTTCAGTGTTTTGAAACGTGTAGTTTTGTATGATTTATATGTTGCAGATCAATTTCTCATCAGGTCTTTGTGGTGAAGTGCCTAAGGTTTCTTTTTGATTTGTAGTTCCACTTATCTTTCAAGGTAAGTTAAAACCATCTGTTTCCATTAATAATTTTAATAATAAGTTTTGTTTTTGTTGAAGTAATGAATTGTTTTTCTTTTTAAATGTTTTCGGCTTTCTACTGAGTATTTTATTTACATTTTGTAAGACTTTTTCAGGCTATAATAGAGGTTGCAGGAATATAAATGTTATATATTTAAATATTATATTTATGTATATAAATCTTAATATATTGCCTTATATACCAGGGGAAACCCCGTTGGAACCTTCTATACACATAATCATGTTATGTTTTCTTTATAATAAAGGTGTAAGATTAATAATAACCAAAAATCTTAAGATGGTAAATAATGTTAAATGTTCAAATCAAATTATTTCTTATATTTTATAACAGCAGCTATAGCTATAATAAAGATTAAAAGAACCAGCAAGGCTCGGGTCTACACTTTAATAAAAACATAGTTAGAAATACAAATAATTGCTTCAAAGTTTGAAATGAGCTGTTAATGGAAATATTAGAGCAAACAGCTGTTTTATATGTTATTTTATTCAATTGGTTGTTATGGTAATAAATGTAAATACGTGTGTTGGTCCATCAGTCTAGGCTCAAAATGAATTATAGCCTATGCTACTCAGGGATAGTGAAGCTTTATAGTAGAACAATTTTTTTCATTCGATTCCAGAGATTATTCCTTCCTTGAAATCCCTAAATATGTGGGAGGCTTGGTTTAAATAGTAAATTACTTAAACAAATTTGTCTAAAGAAGTGTTTATCAAATCAGCAAATGAAATTGTAAACAATTTTTGTGGTATATTTTTGTCTGATAAAGTACAACCACTTTTCAATTATCATGATAGAGAAACAGTATGCCCTGCCAAGTTATTAACTTTAGAGAAATAAGTAAACAAAGCTGTTTTTAAATATAATTTTTGTTCAAATTGTGACACGAACGAATTAATTTTCCTTCAAATTATGAACATACACTGTATTTAAGGGTCTGCTTCAGTAAAAGAGAAAGCAACCGGCGACTCCAGCTCTTCACCCTGTAGTGGTATCCAAACATTGAGTTTCTTGCAGCTGACCGCTTTGACACTGCATCATTTAAAACCATTTTATAAATCTGTCTGTTACAAATGCTAGGTGAGAAAATAAACTAAACATTCTTTATTAAATTGCTGATACGGCTTGCGATTTACTTTCGGTTATTTATTTTTTACTGTGTATGGAAAAACTTGGTACATAAAAAGTGTTGATTACATAACAAATGAACGGGATATAAAAAACATGTAAAACACAAAACAGATGCATATTACGATTGTGGCAAACAATTTTATGTTAAAAAATAAACGGAAAAATTTGTTTTAACATTTAAATTTAACATTGCTCTTATGGGATGGAAATCCAAGATGGCCGCCAACACAGCAGACCCTTAGTGTAAATCTTGCATTTAACATTAGTGAAAACATGTGTACTCGGATATTTTACCTTGAATTTAAAGCGAAACTGTAAGAAACGCTGGTCATAAGACTCGATAAGCTCTTGGGTTTGCCTGTGTTGTTGTCAATGGTTGGTGATGAGATCTAAAAATATATATCTTTTTTTAAAATAAAACATTCAGTACCTACTTATTTATTGTGTTGGATTTCAAACATATCTTTATACTAAGTACCTAAAGTACAATGTCTGTCTGTTACTTTATAACTTCAGAATTGGTGATCCGATTTCCGTACAGTTTTTTCTACCGTGACATCTGGGAAGGCTAAGTTTGATCGAAATAAGTTCATTACTTCTTCTCAAGTTAGGACAGTACTCTGTGAGTTGGAAATAAACGTTGTATTCCGTACGTGTTTTACATAAATTCTCCAAATTTTTCATGGCAAATTTGTCGATTAATGTACATTCTATTTGGATTCAAAATATCTTAAAAATTGGCGCACTAATTCTCGCAATACCACTTTTGTGCTTTCAATGTGTTACAGATTTAATTTAATGATATCAGTACATTAGTTGCCAAGTTATTAAAGTAACTCAGGCACTTACATGCTTATGCTAGCTCACAATATGATGACATATTTGACTCATCTCTGTGTACTATATTTCTTTTGTAAGTTATTCCTTAAAATTTCAGTGGCATTGAAGGTAACTATCATTTGTAGGCCTACCATATTTTTTTAAAATCAAGCAGTAGTTTTTGAGTTATTATCATTTTTCTGCTGCTTTAAAATGAAAAACCCAAATTCTGTGTGTTTGTTAATTAATTGTAATTTATTAAAATTTAGTGCCAGATTATGTAGTGCCAGATTAGTTGTTAGATTACGTAAATACTATTGGATTCTACACCTACCTATTTAAATCAGTATACAGTTGATCTTCGTTTTAACAGCCTCTGCTAATGCGTCAACTTTGATATAGCGTCTTTTTTTTTTAGGTCCGGTCAAATCGATATCTTTTACATTATTAAAAACCCCTGTTTTAGCATCAATAATATTTCAACTACTCGGTTCTAACATCATAAATCAACAGTTTTCTCAGAACTCGAAAAATGTTAGAATTCCCCCTTTCCTTTGATTTCGGGCCGCCTATTTTCTCCCTCCTCAGAATCAAGCCGCAAAATAAACAAACTTCGAATTTTTTTTACACATAAAACCAAAGTCGGTAGAGGGAGGGTTCCACTGCAAGCAAAACTGCTAACTCTCCCACCCATCTCCTAAGGAACAATTCACACGGGATGTGGTGACGGTTGTGTGCTGTGTCTAACTAAATCCATGCCCTTGCTGTGAAAGTGTTCAGACAATAGAAAAGCGCGGCGAGACATTTATGTATTTGTGATCAGACAGAGGCCCCCCCCCCCCCCCCCACAGAAATGTTGACACTTTAAAATTGTTGCGTGTTTTTTAATACATTAAGTTAATGTTTCGATACGTACTGTAATTTTAGTGTTTTTAATACAGTTTGTTAATACACATAACATGTATTTATTCATTAAAACTTCACACGTTAATCAATGTTACCTAATTTATAATTGTAGGTGACCTCAGCTCCAATTATCGGGACCCTACTATAGATTAAAAAAAAAGTATAGTGTTTTTTTTTTAATAAATGTCAGGAATAATGTTGCCAATAATAGTAATACTGTGTGTATAGTTGTTTGTACTTTCACCCAAGGTAACAAATATACGGTTTCTTGTTGGTACGTCTTTATAACGTCACTCAGATGTAGCGTCGACATTCGTTCAGTCCCTTCGTTGACGCTATAACCAAGTTCAACTGTAGTAGTTTTCAAGTCATAACCATTTTTGTATTTTTATAAAGTAACAAATTGTAATTTCTTAACATACACAGGAGGAGGCCGAGACTCAGCTAGTGTTGTGTCCAAGTAACGTCTATGTAAATGTGTTACTTTATTCCAGGTCTTATTGAGAGACACACGTCAGATCGATCATTGGCCTTTCTGGTATTACCTGGGTAGGAAACTATGCAATTTGACACTAAACTGTGCTAGCATGTGTGTTCTGTTTTCTTTTCAAATCTAAAATTAACTACATTATAATACAAATTTGTTTTCTTTGATATTTTTTAGAAGCTGTTTCACTTGAATCTAAAATACACATCGCAGTTGGAATAACTTCTGCACAATCTCATGTTGAGCATATTCGTTAGATTACTACGCAGTGAGACATTAGGTAAGCTTTGGAAAACCTAAGTTTTATTTAAATCTAAAACAGTTTTAAGGCTCGGCTCCCTACGTTCAAAACGGCGAAGTTGGGTACCAATTTCAATGTTAGATAACCAAAACATACCTTCACTCTTGAGCATATTTTTTTGTTATTTTTGTCAAAAAACGAAACCTGCTTTTTTTTCTTAAAGTAAAATAGATTGTGGGTGTTGATTGCTAAGGTTTTTTGCAATAGTATCTCTTTTTGCAACTGAGTAAAAAATTTATAAAGTTTACTATTTTTTACTATTTATTTCATACGTTTATGAAAACAATAACATGGTTTTTGAAAATTCGGCAATCAACATCCACATATGATAGTACTGCAAAATGAAACCAAATTTTTAAATTTATTGTAAGAATTAACAGAAAAAAATTACTTATTCTGTAGCATTGCTCTTATGGGAATCAGATTCAATATGGCGCACATGGAGCGCCCCCTTAAGGAATCACCAGATGGAAAGACTTTTAAGGAGGAAGCTATGTTTCATGCGAGGTGCAATGGGGCTCCAAAATCCTCACAAAATTAAGCAAGTTTCACAAAAAGTAAAAGTTTGTGCATATCTCATACGAGTATTTATGATCAATTCTATTTTTAGGAAAACATAGTGATGCAAATAGTTATTTTGAATTACTGCAGCCCTGGTTTTTTCCACACATTCATGAGCCCTCTGATGTTTTCATAAAATTATAGGCTACGCTTACTAGAACAACTCTTCCTTGTGGGATGATCATCGTTCCATAGTTATGATGTTTTAAAATCACATCATTTGTTTTGAAATTTCCTGACCACCGGTTACACTTTATTGAATTATAAAGGACTATTTGGTCCTTTAAAACATAAGTTTTTCGAAATGTTAGTTTCATGATTTGAAATCAGTAAACAAACTGGAATTTGTTCTCAGTCATGTCGACAAATACAAATACAAGGTGCGATAAAAAAATATGGTGAAAGAATTTTTTTAACAGGAACTGCTGACGCTACATCCATTTGATCTAATATGTCCGATAGAATGCTCTGTTGAGACAGGCAGTGT
>JAGFPH010001052.1:191165-282483 GCA_018207615.1 Philaenus spumarius
TCCCGATATTGAGATAGCCACAACCCAACAGCTGAAAGTCCTTCCGAAAGAAAGTTCAAGCATGGATTCAACGTTGGAACAAGTGCATCGCTAGCCAAGGACTCTACTTTCAATGAGATTAATTCAAATTCTATAAGCTTATTACTTTTTTTGTAATAAAACTATTCACTGTATTTTTTTATCACACCTGTTAGGTCTATATGTTTTGGTAAATTTTCTTTTTTTATAATTTTTGTGAACATTTTCTACCCAGAAGACTAGAACTGAGAGAAATAATTTACAACTAGCTAAGTGGATCGTACAACTTAAAATGATGTACGATAGTTAATAGAGTTGTATGAAAACTGAGATAAAATCAGGAATTTCTTAAAGCTAGAAAAGGTGAATAACCTTGGATTTAGTCGGGTGTAATACTCACAACACCGAGATCAACATAAAAAATTCATTCCTACAAAAAAACCTTTTCTAATATAGGAACTATATATTTAGCTGCACAGTAAAATATAAGATTAAACCTATCAGCTGCAAGGTTATCAAAGTTCACTCTGGTTTTAAAAGTTTAATTATTATCTTTGAAGAAGAGACTTTGAAACTTAGAAATTAAACTGTGCAGTATACTTGAATGAATCAAACGTAGTAAGTTACACACAGAAGAAAATTGTAGTTAGTGAGTAATTTAGAAAATCTCAAACCAAACCTGAACTCTCAAATCAAAAATATTTTAAGTGGTGTGTTGTTATCCAACCTTCAACCAAAGAAAATAATACATTTTATAATATTAGTTTTGATTATGTTAACTCAATTAATTGTTAGTAGTGTCACATCCTGGTGTTCTATAATTAAGTGGAGACAGATTTCTGTCAGTAATAACGATTAATACGTTTGAAAGATGACTCGCCCTATACCCAGAGGCGGATTGACACTAATGCCGCTTAGGGGTTAGTAGCAATCTGCCGCCCCTATCTGAGACACTTATTTTAGGTAAAAATTACCCTAAACCCAGGGGTTATCGAAGGATAAATACACATAAAGAGTTTTTACATCTGACAAATGTAAACAATATCATTTACCAAGGTAAACATTATTCTGAACCTAGGATAATATTTATATATTGTCAAGTTAATTTTTACACGTATAAGGTACACTAATTTTTCATCTTGTCAGGTGTAAAAATTCCTTATGTGAATCTTGCCCCACGATTACCGTAGATTCAGGGTTTTTGTAACATAAAGCATTTTCTCAGAAGTCCTCCCTTGTAGTCGAGAGGTTTAGTCACACCGTCACAAAAAATAAATATTGTACATACAATAGGGCTATTATTTTTGGATTACCCGGGTTTCAGTTGAACCGAGTACAGTAACCAGGGTTTTACTATTATAATTTTAGTGTTTGTTAAATTACAGTAATTCTGCAGTTTGTTAATAGTACACAGAACATGTTTTTAAATGTTTAACCTAATTTTTTACTTATTAAAACTTTACACACTTAAAAATGTTTCTTAATTTATAGAAACATAAATAAACATTTCAGGCTGAATTTAAGCACTGAGTACATCACCACAAAATAAGATAAATAACACACCTGTGGACACCAGTCTCAGCATAGCATAAAGAGCTTCCCACCACAGCCTAGATTATAAATGACTACACTTCTTATGTTCTTACAGACATGTGACTGTCAATTGTTTGCTTGATTTTGTAATATTTAGCTAACAAATAGAATCAAATTTATTATCTAATCAATAAATTGAATATCCGCATTTTATAATGGTTTACAAAAATATGTCCCGCTATTCCAAAAATCTGCCTATCCCGAACAGAGAAAAAATACCGATTTTATTAAACATAAAAACAGGAGAAATTAAAAAGATGTTCGTGAAAAAACTTTATTTTTATACAAATAAGTTAAATACGGGGCATACATAGAGCCTAAGCTTGATGAAAACGCCTGAAACCGGATTTTAATGAAACTTGGTTTTGTTTTCTTCACGTTTTCCATCCGTTTTGAGGGATATAAGATACCGCAACAAGCATTAGATACAACAGCTAGGCTCTAGTAGTGTTGTTGCCACCTTCCAGCTGCGTTCATCCATTTTTCTACTCCGTTTTCTTTATCTCGAACGAATTTTATTTTTTTCTCGATCTTTTTTCAAGAGGATGCGGTACTAAAGGACAGACTGCGGAATGACAAAACGGACAGTTTGAACAACCTATCCCTTCCCTTTTGTTTTTAGAAGAAAACAGAATCTTAACACAACGGAAGGAAAAAGCAGATGGTGTAAACATACACTAAGGCTAGGGCAGGATCATTTGCCGTGTCTACGTGTGAAATGATATGAGTTCAGTTTGAGCGTTCACCTCTTCATCGCTTTCCTCCGAGCCGATCAACGCTGTATACAACTGACACAAGCAGATGTCCCAGCATTTAATTTACGCCTTAACAAGTCAATACGTTGATATTATTCATGAAATCCGCCTATTCCGAATTCCCGCTAAACCGAACAGTGTTCAGTCCCAATTAGTTTGGAATAGCGGGACCCTAATGTATAACTAAAATAAGGTTTATTTCAAGGGGTGGAGCCCATCCCTAGTACGTATGTTATAGTAGTATGTTGTTGGATTATACCCCACTGCTTGTTAAATAGATTTTCTGTTTTGTTTCAGTACCAATCAATTTTAAATCCAAAACTAATCGTAAAGAAGATAAATATGGAAGTTGCCCTTATTGAAATTAACGCACAAGAAAGTAGACTTGATCCACAAACAGGTATTGCTTACTGAGTATTAATTATTTCTGTATTTGAAACTTAGTGATATAATAGCTTTATACATTCCTCAGTTAATAGGCAATACACAGAGTAAACTGACATGCATAACCATTGTTCAAACATTTAGGTACTCCAATTACTTAACTGTATAAAATTTTTGAATTTTTTATGTATATTTATTTTTATTGACAATAATGTTTCCTTAAATTAAATTTTGTGTTTGTCGTGCTACGCATCATTTTATTTTTTGTTCTCTACATAGATATGTTATACATTTAAACTACAATTGTCAAACAAGAGCACCTAAAATTATCCTTGATTTAAATTATTAAAAAATACCCAGCAAACAATATTTAATACTGCTTTATCATGGTAAATGTTTACTTTCTTAAGAATTTTTCCGTTTCAGATTTTATAAACAGGTTACATTGTCTACCGTGTAATTAGTTTCATGACTTCCCACCATAAAATGAACATTAATGATATGGTAGTAATTACTGTTTAGGCCTAAAATCCTTCATTCAACCTTCAGGTAAACACATACGAGAATAAAGTATTTTGAATTTAATGCTGTTACTTTTAGCCAATACCCAAAACTTGGGTAATTTCAGTCCTGGAAAACACTAACCATGGATACAGAATTGGAAGACTATTAATTTATTGGTTGTTCGTATGTACTTGTTTGCCTTGGGGTAGCCTACCTTGTTTTCAAGAGTAAAAATTTGATTGAAAAATGCATCACCTTTTCTGATGTATGAGTTGAAAGAAGCTTGCCAATGTTTATTTGTTTTCCCTTTTCAGAAAATCAAGAAAATTATTTAAATTCACTAAAATCCTATTTAAAAAAAATACCTTTCAAGAACAAATAATTCCTTTCAGAATGTTGTTTTTTATGTACATCCAAGTTTATTTCACTGTGCACTATAAACCTTCTTGTTAACTATATATTGCACCTGCTTCATTTTTATCTGATGCCATATTTTTTAGGAGAGGACCGCCATGAATGTTGAATGCAGGTAAACATACTGTGATTAAAGACTATAAGTTTGAACTTCAGGCTATATGTATATTTTTTTTAATGCTTGCATTTCTGTTATATAAAATAATTTAAAATAGCTATTATCCATCATCGATTGTTTTGACAGGGAAGCCATCATCGATAGGGAATCAAAAGAGCTACAAAAATGTGTTTTGACATTTTTTGATAAAATGTACGGTTTTTGAGTAATTTAGGTTGGAAATTTTCAAACAGCCGCCATTTTGAAACGCATAATTGGATATAATCGCTTATTTTTCTTAAAATAGGTCATTATTAGGTTAAACTTCGTGCCAAGTTTGAACTTAATCGGTAAAACCATTCTCTAGATAAAAATTATTTTGTTAAAAATACAAAATGGCGGGTATCTGGAAAACAAAGCGTTTTAGGAAAAAAATTGTAAACTTGATTTTATTTTTATTTTGACACGTAGAACCATTTCCCAAAGTTTGGTACTTTACTTATGGGACACCCTGTTTATGTTTACAAAAGTACAATTAAGGGTCGGCTCTAGCTGTCGGCCATGTTGGCTGACATTCCATAACACCAATGTTAAATTAAAATCCAAATTTTTCCTTTATTTTTGGTCGGAAAATTATAAACGATATGTCATTTTAAAGCTATGGTCAATATGCATACAAATGGCTTTTTCAAAACTAAGAAAAATATTTTGTTTATTATTTATTAACAATTTAAAACATTGATTTTTAATATTTTTTTATGTTGTCCCTATTAATTATAGCGAAAAACTACCAAGCCATTCGCATAAAGAATTTCGTCCCCAAGAGTTTGGTATTTTAAAAAAAACGCTATTTTAATAATTGTGGGTTTTAAATGGATTTAGGATGAGCAATGTCCGCGTAACCTATCGCCGCTGTAGGGAGTCGCAGATTGCTTTCTATTTTACTAGAGCCGATCCTTAAGTAATATGTGTTATTTTACTTCAATATTATATACAGGGTGGAACAAAGTTAGTGTTAAAAACTTTGGGAAGTGGTTCTATGGGTCAAAATAAATAGAAAATCAAGAATAATATTTTTTCAAAAAACACTTCATTTTTCAAATATCCGCCACTTTGTTTCTTTTACTAAATAAATAATATCTAGAGAACGGTTTAACCGATTGAGTTCGTACTTGGCATCAATTTTAACCTTACAATGATCTATCTTAAGAAAAATAAGCGATTATATTCAATAATGCATTTGAAAATGGCGGCTGTTTGAATATTTTAAACCAAAATTACTCAAAACCCGTACATTTTAACAAAAAATGTCAAGACATTTTTTATAGCCCTTTTGATTCCCTATCGGTTGAAACAATCGAATGAAGGATAAAGCTAAGTTATGTGTAATAATTGATTTATTCAACCCGGCATCCTACACCAACACAGTAAGTTAAATACTACAATATTGTATGTACATTTGCTGTCATTATCTTTAACTTAACTATTATTCTTCATCTGATTGTTTTGAAAGTTAAATCATCCGAGAGGGAATTAAAAGGGCTACAAAAAAGGTACCTTGACATTTTTTGTTAAAATGTACGGTTTTAGATTAATTTAGGTCTGACATTTTCAAACAGCCGCCATTTTAAAGCGCATGATTGGATATAATCGTTTATTTTTCTTAAGATAGATCATTGTTAGGTTAAACTTCTTGCCAAGTTTGAACTCAATCGGTTAAACCGTTCTCTACATATTATTTATTTAGTAAAAGAAACAAAATGGTGGATATTTGAAAAATGAAACGTTTTTCGAAAAGATATTATTCTTCATTTTATATTTATTTTGCCCCATAGAACTATTTCCCAAAGTTTTTAACACTAACTTTGTTCCACCCTGTATACTAGTTAACAGTATCGTTAGTTTTTGTTACCCTGACTCTACATAAAACTATTAAACATGTGGGGGGGGGGGGGGGGGGGGGCAAAATATATTTACCATTACAACCTTTACTTCAATGAATGGATCGACTTTGCACTTTAGAAGGCCTGGGTGTAGAGGCAGGTTGCATTTAACAATACAAACTTTACTTTGAAGTAAAGCAACAAATGAATGTTTTAAGGTTATATTTTTGTAGCTAGCCCATTGAGCAGTCATTGTTTATTTAGTGCATAGCTGTTGCATATTCTTTGTAATAATTAGTACTGTATTGCTAAACACTAAATCATTTTTTAACCATCACATCAAAATAGGAACATAGAACTTTTAAGTTTATATTGATTTTTCTAAAAAAATAATGACATAAAGGCCTAATGAATATAATTAAACATATAAAAATGTCTAATCTGGTCTAATTCAGTTAGATACCGGTACCTCATAACTCCAAAATTTTCGATTTTGATATTTTTGCATGAAATGATAGCTGGCATGATCATACATCTAATTCCAATACCTTGTAAAATTATCTTGATGGGAAATGTTTTAAAAATGTGAGAAATTTCTATACTTATCTTGCAATTAACAAAACTACTTTTTAATACTTTGTACTCTGTATAAACTTCTAGAGTGTAACAAAAGTTTGAGTGTTGGTCTATGTTAAAAGAGTAAATTTACTTGTATTTCATGTCTATATTTTATTAATTTGGTGATATTATGTTAATAAGATAACCGTATAAATTAGAACAGCAAATTTGATTTGTCCTGATTTTAAGTTGTATTGTTGTAAACTTATGCTAAAAATCAATGTTTATGATACGTGGTATTAGAATTAAATTGGCATGAGGGTGTAACTAACATGCGTGTTATTATAACTAACAAAAGCTGTTTTCATTGGTTATCACTGTGTTTTACTCTAATACCACGCAACAGTTCACACAAAGTTGTTCGAATACTAAGTATTTTGATAATATCAGAATTCTAATGACATTTATCTTAATAAAAACAAGTTCTATACCACATATTATCAATTAAGTTGTTTAACTAAGAGAATTAGGATATCATACAAAAAATTGCATTAGTTGAATAAAATTTGAAGAAAATATGAAGTTTTTTGCTCTACTGAAAAATAAACTTTTTGAAATACGAGGTATTGGAGTTAGACCATTGTACCCCAAGCAAGTATATAATATGTAAATATTTTATGTCTGTAGTTAATAAACACAAAAAACACTGTATGTTTACAATTTAAATGAATTTTATTAATAATTTAAAATTGTTTCACTAATTCCAAGTTTTAGTAATTTAAAATGTTTTTGAAGAAACTTATCCACCTTGTCTTTTTATAAATTAGCAGAATATAAGTACACAGTTTGTTTAATCAATGTTTTAACAGAGATATTTTATTTATTTGTAGGTGATGATGACAGCCAATGCTACATGTGTTACTATGGCGAGCTCTCTGAGAAAGGTCCTTTAATAAAGCCTTGTCAATGTCGAGGAGATGTTAGTAATGTTCATCCTGAATGCCTTAGAAGATGGCTGATGGAGGTTAGTTACATGTTTACCTATTATTATGTATGCATTATATTTTTATAATAAATGGTATTCATGTGTAACTTCTTTTTCTCAACATTCATCAAACGTTTTACAGTGTTCTGGGTTTTCCTCGAAATTATTATCTTAGAGTACAGAAAATAAACCAAATATAAAAACACATAAATTGCAAGTAAAAATCTTGTAGGGTGCTAAGATGCCCCGTTGTCGTATTTGATGTTGTGTGTACATGTCAGAGAGGTAGTAATCTTACCTATCACTAAATACTTATACATGAAATATAATACAACATACAATTCTCACATATCCGTAAAATGTATCCACAGTGCACAAAATAATTTGCCTATATCTAATAAATAGTATCAATAAGAAATTAATTTTGAATTCATTTTTTGTAGTATTTTATTTTGTAAATTTAGTTGTAGGATATCCTTTTTCACTTAATAATATAAAAGTATGCAATTATTTCAAAAAAATTTCATTTCGAAATTGGTAAAAAATTATTGTTACTAGGATCGCCTGTGGTCGAAATTCAACCAGTTGTGTTTGTATAGTAATGAAATTCAACTTGTTTTTCACATAATTAATTGCAATTTATTTGTATGCAAATTTTTACCTTGACACTATGAGAACAAGATTTAGAAAGGGCAAAGAGGAAGCTTGTTGAAATTAATGATAAATATTAAGTAAACATATTCCTTAGAAGTAAACAATTCAACTATTAAATGGTAGAATAATTCAACAAATAAATAAATTATTCATTACTTTGACTCCTACTTCCTGGACAATTATTGTAAAATTTTTTAATTAATTTACCAACCTTCAAATGGTCCTATTAATTTCCCCTCTACTGCTGCTGGATCTTACTAGTTTCGACACAAACCTCTGTTATTGTCGAAGACGAACATTTCAGACGATAATCACATGACGCAAAACACTACACAACACATAAAGTATAAACACGTAATATTCACCATTAAAAAAACTTTAAATAATTCAAATGGGATATAGCTTTCTACACAAGTACTTGCGGGTCGTCTCGAACGCGAACTGAATGGAAAGAAACAGATAGTCCATCATTGCACTGTATGGTTGGTTGTATAACTTGCCGGTGTATTTAAATTTAATATAGTTGACCGTAAAATATAGATTGGCAGCATTCCACATAGTAACAGTCACTATTGTCAATGCAAAACAAACAGCTTGTATTTTGATAATCCCGAAAGTAACAGTAAAAGGCTTGTACAACAGCTTTTGTGAATTTTTCTATGAGGAAACTGCACCTTTAAAAATGGCCTTCAAAACCTATTTTAAGTTTTATAGGAGGACAAACTTTACATTACAGCAGCCCAAAACCAACATGTGTACGGGCTGTAAGAAAAAAATAGAAGTAAACCCTAGGGATGAGTGTATTCTTCAGTATAATGTACTTAGGAAACAGGATGAATTGTTTATTTGAAAAGAGGCATTATTAAAAAGTTAAAAGAAGATGACTCATTATTAGTATTGGAATTTGATTACGGGCAAAATCTTCCCTTACCAAAACTGACTGTAACGAAACAGTTATATTCTAGGCTGATTACCTTTAACATACATGTCCACAATGATGGCACGTCTTTTATTTATACTTTTGTCGAATCACAAGCACAGAAGGGTAGCAATTCAGATGCATCCTTCATTTTTGACTGCCTTAATAAAGTGATGGATAAGTACCCAAATGTCAGAGAAATAGTCTTACAACTGAACGCGGCTGGAGGCCAAAACAAAAATATGGCCGTGCTGCAGTTTTGTTCTTGGCTGGCGAAGGCCCATAATGTGTTAGTTACACATTCCTTCGGTCAATGTGACCGCAATTTCGGCCTAATAAAACCATTTATAAAGAAGAAAGCTGTCATCGAAACACCGGAGGTTTACCATGAAGCTATTCGGATTTGTCGTAAATATTAATCTCCATTTGAACTAATAAACGGTAAAGAGTTGTACACGATTGGAAAAACGCTTTTGAGCAATTCTATTGTAAGAAACCTTCTGCTAAAAATGATAAGTTTGGTACCGTATTCAAAAACATGTCATCATTAAATGCCAATCAAATGGAGCCTTAGTTTGCTTGACTACGTACAATGAAGTTTTGCAGCTTTTTAGATTCATATCCTGATGAGTTTATCCTTAATCCTGCGCCAAGAGAGCGGCTGAACCCCAACAAAGTGGCAGATGTCAAGTCATTGTTGCCTTTCATCAAATAGGAAAACAGGAAATTTTACATTGATTTGTTTGGAGAAGAGGGAGATACTGGAAATTAAATTATAGAGACATTGCATGATAAGAGTGTTACATGTTCAAATATGACTTATTTTTTATTGTGCAGCCTACCACTTTTCTCTTACAGGTTACACTATGATTTTATTATTTTAAAATACTGAGCATGTGAAACTATATTTAAAATTTAAAATTTTCTTACCAAACTATTGCAGGAAAGGAAACACTTTAATAACAAAAATGACATAATAAACACATATTTTATGCTTAAACAGATCATATGCAAAAAGGACATGTAAAAACTTCACCTGAGCAAAAACGGCCCATGCACTATATCACAAAATCCAAAAAGATTTATTAGTCTTATATTGTTATTAAAAACCATGGTAACAAAATTTGCTCCAGGTCCCAAAGAAAATGATGTATTCCAAATTAAATTTTCAACAAATGATGCAATTTTTCCAAATTCGTTTCAGACCCTTATTGAAGCTACGGCCTCATCAATCTTCTATATACAGTAATTCAAATATGTATATTTTAATATATTTTTGTAAAAATCTCGTATCACAGTGTTTGTTGTTATAGTACTCCTCCGAAACGACTTCACCGATTTTTATGAATTTTTTTGTGTATATTTGGTAGGTCTGAGAATAGGTCGTAGGCTATTTTGTATACCCCTAGGTGATAAGGGTTGTTAGTAGCATCCCCTAAACAATAAATATTAATTTTTATACTTTCCTTAAAGCTAGCGAGCTGAAATTTTGTTCACTTATGTCTTACAAGAGACATATAAAATATAATCCAGTTTTATATTTTGTCACGTTCTTCTAAGGGTGAAAATGTAGTAACAACCCCTAAAACTATAAATATTAGACTCCTAATTGAATACCGCCTAGGAACATGAAATTTGGTACACATATACACATATTCCTCAAAGGCGTTAGAGGCGCACTAAAGAAAGGATTTTAAAATATTTAGCCTTTAAGGGTTGAAACAACCCCTAAAACAATAAATATTGTTTGTAGTGCCGTACTTTCCTTAAAGCTAGAGAGCTGATATTTTGTACATTTATTTCTTACAAGATACATATAAAAAGTAATCCAGTTTTACATTTTGTCACGTTCTACTAAGGGGTAGAAATGTAGTAACAACCACTAAAAACAATAAATATTATTTGGTATTCTTTCCTTAAAGTTAGAAAGCTGAAATTTGGAACTTGTTAATTAATTTTTTTAAAATATTAAATAACGTAAGCTGATCAAAACTATTACGATCTATGAATTCGTATAAAGACGTATCTAGGTGATCTGCAACATCCAGCTAAGATGATTTACCAGTCTGTAAATTTAGCAGTTGAAAAAGAAGGTGCTCTTTACTCTGAATTCTTTAATTTTAAATTGATTTAATTTATTCAGTCCAAATACCATGACAAAGATGATTGAAGGGCCGCCAGTGAACAATAAATACCAAACCAATTGAAAATATTATGTAGTAATTCACTTTCGTGCAATAAAAGATGAGAGAAAAATATTACAAATTATGTAACATAGTGATGCAAAACAAATTCAAAGTAGCGAAGCACGGGTATTCAGCTAGTATATGTATATTTGTTTCAAATATTTGAATTATATAGATTGGGTGAGACCTCTTCTTCAATTTTGGCCTGAAACATTGTTTTGAAAAACAAATTTTGGAAACATTCATGATTTGTTGAAAATGTAGGTTTGAGTACTTCGTATTCTTTACAGTCTGGAATAAATTTTGTTATCATGGTTATGATGAAATATTTTTGAATACCAAACTTATAATATTTACCATAAGGTTTCTGAAAATAAAATTGCTCAAAAGCGTTTATCCAATCGTATACAATCTCTTTACCGTTTATTAGTTCAAATGGAGATGGATATTTACGACGAATCCGAATAGCTTCAAAAACCGCCGGTGTTTCGATGACAGCTTTCTTCTTTATAAATGGTTTTATTAGGCCGAAATTGCGGTCACATTGACCGAAGGAATGTCCCCTAATGGGGAACATTTGTGTAACTAACACGTTATGGGCCTTAGGAATTCCAACAAATTAATTTGATCTGTAAGGTTAACTTTTGTCATCGGTTTTTGCAGGTTTATCTATATTGTCATGTTTGCAGATAATTTATTTGATTTATAACACGTGTAATATTCTCTGTTTGAAGTTACTGTTTGTAAATGATGGATGTTGAATTTTATTATAATTACTTGTTAGGACATTTGCCATCATTTGTGTGTTAAATAATCAAACACGACATTTTGGGAATACAAATCAATTCCCGTTCTCAAGTGACTAAAACTAATGGTACATAAACCTAGGCAACTAGGCCTATGTAAGGGTGAACAAAGTAAAACTATAAATTATTACTAACCTTAAATATATCTACATGATGGATCTCAGAGCTAAGACTGAGAAGTCAAACACACCAACCACAGACACAACACAATTCATACACTAAGCACACGCAATTGATGGCAAGTGTCTAGTTTAAAAGCTAGAGAGAGACTGACAACTGGCCAGAGTATTCAGGCGTGGCCAACAGGAAGGGATAGTTTCCTATTGTTTCACATAGTTCAAGTGTTTCACACGGGAACGGGTTATAACACCACGTGGTGATTCTACTGGTAAAAGTTCAGCATTTTTATTGTATTATCTAAACGTGTATTGTAATATCTATGTGTAATATCTAAAGAATATTTTGCACAAAACTATTTTATTCAGAGAGCAGAAAATAAACTGGAAATGAACTGCGGAGTGTGCGGCAGTCCATACAGTATTGAAAGAGTTGCTGGTAAGGTGAACTGGAGAACAGCTGTTACAAGAAAACATTGGTTTCAAATAGTCAGCATTCTTACAACCATGTGTGTCTTTGGTGCCGGATGTTTGGTCATCTTCCGGCTGTTTTTAGATCCTGTGATACAACTGTCGGCTGTTCTCACAACTTTACTTATTGAATATGTTTGCATCAAGTGAGTACATACTCTAAACTCATTAAATGTATACTTTTGTTTTAAAATAGGTTCCGTTTTATTTTGAAGAGTTTTTATATGAACTTTTTTAAATAATGTAAGGCTAGAAACCGGTTAATTTGTCATCGCCTGGTAGCATGGAGGTTGCAATGCTCATAAACGCAACACAAAACCAAACAGACAATTGTAACTAATTAATGAAAACAAAATCTTAACACATAAGAACCATTTATTAAAGCTAAGACTCAAAATAATTAGCAATATAAATATAACTATTTTAAATCTGAAAATTAGTAGAAATCTTACAGTTACCAACAAAATAAAAACGCATAGTACCATAAACTCATCAAAACTGTCAATAACAACTAAATATAAACTTTGGGCATACAATAAAACACTAAAAAAAACTAATAATAAAACATAACAACTTACCTGCAGTAAAAATTTTCTCCCTGAAGTGAAGAGGTAACAATGTATATGAAGTGTATGTAAATGTGTATGTATAATATACACATTTTTAATTGTTGTAAGTAGTAATATATATGCATGTTTGGGACTTTGTGGGACGTCAACCCCCCCCCCCCCCCTTAAATAGGTGAAGCTATACTTGCGGCCATGAAATTAGGCGGGTGAGAGAAATCGCGGTGTTGCCAGATACAGAACTAGTCAAGCGACGGAAGGTCGAGATTCGCCTACCTCCACGCACGAACTGGCAACACTACCCATACACTGTTGCCAAGTCCAAAAGCCTAAAAAATCCAGTGAGATGAGTGAATACACTGAATATTAATTAATCGTGATTTTTCTTTAAATAAGTTTTCCTTTAACTTTTTATTACTGTTCTGTATGCAAACAGAATTGCTTGTAAATATAGAATACTGTAAATATAGGATAATGTTATGGCAAGTAAAATAGTTCGTGTCAGTGGTGTCCTCAATCCACACGTGTTTCCCTGGTGGTGCTAAATGAATATTTAAACAAAATATTAATAATGACTTAAAAATACTTCCTTACAAAAATCTAATTATTAATAACTTATTTATTATTTAAATGCACCCTACGTTTCTTATTCTGACATGGTATGCTGTAGTTCGCTTTATTTATTAATTAAATATAGTGTTGTTGTAATTGTACTACAATAAGAAAAAGATTAGCAGAATTATAGCTTAAACAAAAACAATCATGGTATTTTATCATCATATAATATGTAAAGGAAATGCAAATATTCTCTATAAACATTAAAATTATTTGTTTTTTACTCTTGATTATAAAATAGTAACTTGCAATATCGCGCAAGGCTATGAGCTACATTTCTCGATGAGCGCCTGCGTGTCTTTGTTCTTGATTCATACAGTTATGTATTTTACAACTAAACTAAGGACCTCATAAAAAAAGTTTCTAACAAAAAATTTTATTCATACGATTTTCTACAACTTTGCCGCAGACGAAATCTTGCTACCCAAAAAAACAAAAAAATCCTCGCTTGGTGAAAAATACAATACACGGTGGTTTTGAATTAAATTACCATTTAGGTTTTCGTTCTTTTGTTAATTATTTGCTGCCCTTTGAAAAATAAAAAAGTCATACCATTGGAATCAGTAGCATTTTCTGAAGGCAGTGGTATAATTTTATTTCACAAAACTCCTTAGACAGATTCACAAGCACAACAAAACGTTTATATGACAGGTGTAAGTTGTAGAAATAACTACAGCACAAATTGGCAACATCGATATTTCTCTCACCCGCCTAATTTCATGGCCGCTAGTTTAGTCAGTAAGTTACGTCATGTGTAGAGTTTTATAAATCTAATTTCAGTTACTAAGCTTGAGATAGGAAATTCATGACATTTAAGAAAATTGCAAAATAATGAATACATTAACATATGAAAATGATCTTATAGACTCTTTCTTTACTTATCTTTTACAATACTTTCATTCAATGAACTCATCTGCACAACCCCTATGCCTTTTATTATTACATTAAGCAATGTTGTCATTATTATTTTCTGAAAGCAGGCTTATAGTTTCTGCAGTTTTTTCTTTCTACAGCTTCTACGGTTTTAAATCTGGTTCTTTTAAAACACACACAGGACAAGTTCATATAAATAGGTCGGTTGTTCCAGCACAGTATCAAATGCTCGGAAGAACATGTTTAAAAAGATAATTTGACGTATGAAGGAGCATTGTACTCATAAAGTAACCAGGACTGCAAATAATATGCAAAATATAAAAATGTTGGTTGACAGTAGGACGTTCATGTACACAATTCCACAAACGTCGAAAGAACAATTTGCGTATTCGAGTTCTACTGAATCAGGACTCTTCCAATAAATCTATTAACCCTTTGCTTCAAGATTACATATAAAAAACCAGGATTCATCACAGATTATCTTTCTCTCTATGAACTGAGCGTCTGCTTTAATGTTTTTAATACTTTGGCCTTAAATGGGCATGTGACTGAATCATGTGTTCTGATTGGTTGACTTTTGGCTTTGACGCCGTCACGGGTCACTGATGACGCAGAAACGCCATTTTATAACTAATTACATCATTATTAGCAAATTTCCATAGGAAAAATGAGTTATTGCAGCGGCCCTTATGGTAAAACCCAAGGTCAAGAGTAGCAAATGAGCACCGATCATGGTCCCCAGAACACGTTAAAAATCATATATATATATATATATATATATGTACATATGTGTTCACTCTCTAGCGGCCGCATTTTAAGTCCGATTTGGTCCACATGTTGGATGCCTATGTCTCTCGAACGAGTTCGTTAGCCAAAAAATCCAACAACCGGAAGTACGTTTTTTGACCGGAAGTAACTATTTTTTGATAATTTTACTACGATAATGAATTTTTTTTAGAATTTTTCCTAAAAATATAAATGTAGAATGTTATTCTGCACATTTTGTTTTTTTATGCGACCTTATAGCTCGTTTGGTTCCCCCAAAATCGATCAAAAAGTAAAATACCATAAAAGTACCCCGTTCGAAGCCAAGTGGTGCAAACTCGCAAGGCCACTAGGCGCAAACAAATTCTACTAATATATTGCGTACACACAGACAGCTGTTCAACGTTTTCGTGAGTAGACCTATTTCCCAAATTGTTGGTTGAAAACCTAAAACATAGGCATATAAACTTAATTTTGGAAATTTGCTCAACTCACGTCAGCGGTCCAGCTGCTTGGTCGAATTATTTTAAATAATTAATTTCTTTGTTTCATTAACTTTAAACACATGTATTAGGCTAGCCAAATTGTGTGTATCTATCCCTGTTATATTTTTGGGCCATAAACTGATAATATGATAAAACAACTAATTTTTGGTAACTCAAGTTAAAACTGTTCACTTAGAGCCTTATAAAAAATGTTGCTTTAGTATTAAATTGAAATGAAAATATTATTGGTCTCTGTGTTGATCCATTTTTTGTAATTTTCAGGGCCGATAATGTAAGTTTTGTATAAATTTATAAATGTTATTGATTGTAACTGTGTATATGTTATAAAATATAAAGACATTTCTTGATAAAAAAGGGTTTGTCAGACATTTTGTATTACAGTAGGGTCCTGATATTAAAAAAATCCGCCTGTTCCGAACAGTGTTCAGAAAAAACACCGATATTTTTAAACATAAAAACAAGAGAAATTAAAAAGACGTTCGTGGAAAAATGTAAATTTATTGCTGTACAAATAAGTTAAATAGAGACATACATAGAGCCTAAGCTTGATGAAAGCGCCTGAAACCAAATTGGAATGAAAGCTGTTTTTGTTTCCTTCATGTTTTCCATCCGTTTTGCGGGAAGGAAGCTACTGCAACAAGCGGCCGTTGAAACAAATACATCCTTTTCAAAGAAAGAAGGAAGGATTAGATACAACAGCTAAGCACTAGTAGTGTTGTTGCCACCTCCCAGTTGCGTTCATCCGTTTTTCTCCACCGTTTTCGTTATCTCAAAGGAATTTTATTTTGTTCTCGATCTTTTTCCAAGACGGACCGGTACTAAAGGATATGGCGGGATGGCAAAACGGTCAATTCGAACAATCTATCCCTTAATTTTGAGGGGCTCTGAAATGAATTCATAAGTTTTCAAAGCTGTTGAAAAAGTTCTAAATATGTTTCTTTTGTTTTGTAGTTGCCTTAGCCAAAATTGGAGATTACTTTATGAACGTGCCAAAGTATCTGCAACCTGTGTTGTGGCTGTGAACATATCTGCAATCAGTGATCACGTTGTTATTGAAGTTTCCCAGCCCAGTTCTTCAAATTCTTGAGGTCAAATGATTTACATCGCTAAGTTAAACTTGTTTCTTGTTAGTTGACATACTATTTATTTTAGTGAAACTATAAACGTTTAAAATCGACTGAGTAATGCATTGTACAAATTTAATTAATAATGATTTAGTTTATTTTAACGAAATACATTGTGTAAGTGATACAGTCAACTCTAGCTAACTTGTTTCTAGTATGTGGGCTGAAGTTTAGTAAAAACACTAAATCACCGTACTTTTTAACTTTTTCAAATAGTACAGTAATGATGAACATTTTAAAGTTACCGCAACTTAATTTTAATCGCTTAAATTTCTACCATGACTTCTTTATCTTTGCTCTGAAACAATTTGTGTAACTTTATTTAAAACTGATACATTATCGATAAAAGTTATTATCAAAACAAAATTATTTTGCTTCGTTATGTATTAACAGTTATAAAAACACTGCACCTAATACCTGTACAGTTAGTATTAAACTGTATAGCAATAATGTGCACTGTAAAAATATAGTACCTAGCCTATTTGTTTCATATTTCAATCTAAAAATCCTAGGCAAATCATTTTGAGTTTAACTATAATTCGTAGATAACACCATAAGGCTTAAACATAAAACAGACTATCCTAATACAGATTAGCAAGAGATGACTGTAGGCCCTACTCATAATATATTTTCAGAGTATTATAAAGACTTTTATAAGAAAATGTGATTTTATTTATAATAATTATAGGCCTACATTTGTATTAACTGTTTAGTTTATTTTTACTAGATTTACTGTCATTATTTAAACACATTTATCTTGCCATCTTTTATTTTTTCTTAAGGTAGGTACTTGTTAACATTCTATGCTACTTTTCAATGCTACAACAATTGTAAGCTACAACATGTATTTATTGTTTGCTTGCCTCACTGTTTGCAACATTGAAGTGCAAGGATTTATAAATTACAACTTTTAGTACATATCCGACAATTAATATTTTATATTATTATTGCTACAAACTATAAACTATTTCTGAATTTATAAATATATTTAACCTGAAAGCTTTATCAGCTTTGTTAGCGTAATTATAGAATAAGAATGTGTACCATGAAGTTTTAAATAATCTGTTGCGACTACTCAATGTTTTTATTTAATTATAATTTGGTCAAATCCACAAGTTTATTCTGAATAATGTTTTGATTTGTACTATTTTGAGCAGCTTTTATAATTGGTTACTTAAAAATAATTAGCCTACTTTTGATATCTTGATAATTTTCACATTCAGTGAACAAAAATTTGTTATGTGCTTACATTTTTTAATGTTTTACAGAACTAATTTAGATGTCACTATGCATTGAAAAATATAGCTTGAATTAATTGTGTATTTTAAGCTTCTCCCTTAGACAAAACAATATGTGAATTTAAGTAACTTTTTTTCTATTGCCTAGGAAAATACATTAACTGAAATTTTTGCCATTTCAAACAATCAATTAAACAGAAAATTATTAATTTATTTTATAGCAATTAATTGACGTATAATTTTAAAATGTAATGTTTATTTCAAATTTTGATGCAATCGTGAATTTTCATATACAGTACTACAGCTGAACAACTCAGATTTCTTTTTACCAGCATACAAACTAATTATAACCCAACTATTGATTAGTTTACCATAGATTTGTAGGGTTAAAAGAATCTAGTATAAGTTTCATCGAAATACAGTTACCAGAGGCCGAGCAAATCAACAGCCGATTAATGCGTCGTAAATCTATCCTTCACAAATGTTCAAAGAATCATAATTTACTACTCCTATAAGTTCTAGGATTAATCATATTTCTGCGGGAATTGAAAAATAAATAAGTCGACGTTTGACGCTTTTATTTTGTGAAAGCAGAAACTTCTGTAACACGCGAGAGCACATGCATCAACGACAATTACCGTTTTAAAATATTTTTACCAATATTCAACCTTTCATAGATGTAGCAGTATATATATATATTCTTGATAGCCTATATTTTCCTACCCTGCTATGTGCCCTTCGTCAGGCCACATTTAATTTTCTTAGTGGATTTTTTCTGACTAGTTAGCAATTGCTAACCCATGTGCATGCGTGTAATGCAAAAGTTTCTGGTTTTCTTTTCTTTGCAATCTAAAATTATTAAATTGTAGATATTTTTAGTGTAAATAACAATAGTGAAACATCATTAGTGCAAATAGTATACAAGTAAATAGTGCGTTGGTATGGATAGTGTAAAAGAGTTTTATTCTTTTCGATCAATTGGTAAATTATTCAGGTGCTAAAAATGTTTGATTTAAAATTCTTCTTTTTGCAGTTTTCAATTTCCTATTGTATAAAAAATTCAAGTATCTGAAAATGTTTGTTTTTTGTTTTTATAATCGTCAAATAAAGGCTGATTTAAAAGTTGCGGCAATTTACTAACTGTGGGTGCCAAAAATAAGGTTTAAAGTACCTTAATAATAGCTTTAAATTGAGAAAATCTACTTAATAAAGAGAATAACTGTTTTACCAAAAAAGATTATCTAAGAGCTTTACCACTATGAGTGCTTGAATGTTAAAGACGAGCAGATATTGGAACTACAAGAGCCAATATTTAGTGTTACCTCTACTAGGTCAAGTTGATTACTAAGTGCCAAATTTTACTAGTTATTCTTCGAAAATTAAAGTGTTATTTTTGGATATTGTGATTTTAGAATTAAGACTGTTTTTATAATGTAAATACAAATATTTGTATGAACTTATGGTTTATTAAAAATAAAATAAATACAATATATATTTTGTACAGTTTTACTAGACAGTGCTGTTATTTCTTTCCTTCAAATGTTATGTCTTCCTCGCGCCTGCTATAATTACTCTAATCAATTTACTAACACACCATCAGAGCCGGATTAACACAATGTCACGCCCTAGCCCAAAGTTTTTGGAAGCGCCTTCCCCTCGCTATTTTGTATCGGGAATAACTCCTTCTCTCCCCATTCTTTCAAATACTCAAATGCGATTTAATAAATGAAAACTAAAAATGAACTTATTTTGTAGCCTATATCAAAACTTAAGTTTCCCCTTTTCCGCTCCAACATATCAAAAAATTCCGCCCCGTTACCCCATAAATAAATTCAACCAAAAGTTAAGAATCATTATTTATTTATTAAAATTATATTAAAAGTAATTTTACGATTTCCCCATCTGCGCCCTTTTGAGTCTACGCCCTAAGCTGGCCTCGTGGCAAAGCCGTGCCTGCACACCATTTATTTTTAAGTTTGCTAATCCGTTCCAATAGGCTACTTAATATATACCCCTAGTTTGAAGAAGTTTGGGAATCACTTGCACATTATACATGATGACCTAGGGGAAACGGAAAATTTTGAAATGAACAGAACTCAGTTCATTTCAAGAAAAAAATATTTAATTGATATTAAAAGGAAAAAATAATTTTTCTATTTATCTGATCTGCACAACTTCAAGTTTACGCCTCAGGCCATGGCTGCTGGCCTTATGGGAAATCCGGGCTGCACATTTTCTATCAACAAGTATTTTTTAAAACATGTCCCAGAAAGAAGTTATGCTATTTTTGATTTAATACCGTATGCTGGAGATATGGAAAACTCTATAAACTTACAACTTTTCAGTTACGCTCCTAGATACAGAAATTAATTCCATCAAATATGTTTATTTAACAAAAAACTAGTTTTTTTCTTCTTAGAATCAACACAGTTTTCAGAGAGATCTTCCTGGAGAAAAAAGTAATTGAGAATCATGGACTCTAGCCTAGTCTTTAAAAGCGTGGAACATTCATGTCATGTTGTTTAATAGTTTTTTAAACTAGGGCATTTTGAAAAAAGACTTGCAACCCGAAAACCTAGAAATGGTTAAAAACGATTTTCTAAGTACCGTAAGTAGCCTAAATACTCTTCTTTTAATTCTACATACCTGTATTTTAATGTGCATATCAATTAAATTGAAATATTATTTATGGGCCTACCTGTTTTTTAAGAAAAATAGTTTTGTTACAAGTAATAATGTTATTCAGAACCTAAAGTTTTGTTCTCCATGAAATTATGTTATTTTTAATTATTTAATTATTTTTCAAAAACTATACGGTAAAGATATTGGAAGTTTTGAAATTGTCAAATTAAATATATACGGTTGCCTTTTTTGTGGTTGCCGAGTTATAAGCTATCCTGATTCTTTTCAGGCAATAAAACCTATGAAAATCAAGTCAGATTTTTGCATTAAAATTTTGCAAGGTGGTAGTTTATAAATTGCAAAAAACGCCTATTTTCTCCGGCTTAAATCTAAAATTCACTAAATACAATAGGCTAATAGAAAATATAACACTATTTTATAAGTAACGAACAAGTTATTCAGAAGATTTAGGTTACAAAAAGAAAAAGTAGCCCTAACCTATAAAACGGTTTATAGGTTGTTAACCTATAAAAACAAAACGGTATCGAGACAGAAAACAACACGAACTTGTATTTCATGTAGGCCTACTTGGTAGCCAGTAAATTCAAAATAAATATTTTGTTTATATAAAACGACTTCACAGCATCGAAAAGTAAGTTATTTATTTTATGTATTTTAGAAAATACAGTAAGCTACACCATAAAATAATTTCTTGATCTAAAATGACAACATCTGTCAATAGTCAATGTAAAGCTCAAGTAACAGCTGAATAATACATTTTTTAATCCCTAGATGGTAGCTCTTTACAGAACACAAAACTTTTAACTCTATTGAGTTTCTATTTGACCTAACAGTGCATTCTAGAAAAAAAAATATTTTGGAATAGTGCACATAAACGTCTCCAGATAGCAGCACATTACGGGACTGATTGCACTAGGACTGTTAGTTGTGAAACTTTAAACCACCAATGCCTACATGATCCCAACATTTGGTAGCAATATTATAAAATAAATCTGCAAAAATAGTTACCCACTATCCCTCAGTGAGGCGGCACACTTTTTTTTAGGAAACATAAAATTTGTTCCGTCTCACTGTTAAAAATCACTCTAAAACAAAACAGCACTCTATAATAAATCTGCAATTAATTTACCGATAATTTCATCTCTGTAAACAAAACTTAGTATCCGTAAGGTGCTGCCATCTGGTACCTTAAAATTCGAAACTATTTATCGTTACTTCACTAAAGTCCGTAAGGTGCTGCTACCTGTAATCAAATTATTAACTGGTACTAATTATTTGTATCCGTGAAGTGCTGCCACCTGGTACGTTAAAATTCGAAGTTATGTATCGTAATTAAAAAAAAAACAATAGTCCGGAACGTGCTGCTACCTACTTTCAAATTATTAAACTGGTATTAATGTTAACATTAACTGTATCCGTAAGGTGCTGCCACCTGGTATGTTACAATTTTAAATGTATTGTCATATTCTAACAGTCTGAAGATAATGTTATTCAAATTTTGTATTAAATTTTATTAAAATTTTAGTACATTACTGCAGAAAAAAAAACAAATGTATATCTTCAAAACTACAAATTAAAGACATTTCATTATGATAATAAATTAGTTAAGTTATGCAATTATTATTAGGTTAGTTTTCTAAGTTGCATAACTTTGATCTCACCTGCTAAAAATGAATTTATAATCTTGTATTACTTTAATGAATTATTAAATTCTTAAATGTCAAAAATAGCTTAGAATCTTTTATTCTGAAGATTGAGATATTGGAAAATTTGAAGTAATATAAACATTTATAAACACGTTTATGTTTATAAATGAGTATTTTTTTTATGGATAAACAGTTCTTCCTCTTTTATCCCCTAACAAAATATTGAGAATTGTTTTTATTAGAAAATTTAGACCAGGGTACCAGATCATCAATATTAAATTTCTTGACTTTTAGAGACCTTATTTTCAGAGCCAGATTTAAACTTTGTAATGCTTTAGGCCAATGTAAAACACAAAAAAAAAATTAGGCCAATGTTTTTGGAAGCACCTTCCCTTGCTATCTGTCTTAACTCCTCCAATTTCTTTCGAATTCTCTAATCTGATTCAATAAATTAAAACTGAAAAAGAACTTATTTTTAAAATCAAATTTCCTCTTTTCCACTCCACCATACCAAAACATTCCCTCCGGTTTCACCATAAATAAATTGAAATTCTACCAACAGTTAGAAGAATTATTATTCTATTGAAATAATACGTAATAAAATATTTTCACAATTTTGCGATCTGCGCCCTTTCGAGATTATGCCCTAGGCTGGCCTTATGGGAAATGTGTGCTTGCACATCATTCATTTTTAACTTTGTATATCCGTTCCAATAATATACCCCTAGTTTATGAATCACTTACCTGCATATTATGCAGAATGTAAAAAAAACCTTTCAGGACTTTGTGCGATATGAAAGGAAGAACGTATTGGATGGAGAAACTGTCAAAACAATCGGATGAAAGATAATATAGCTGAGTTGAAAAAATGACAGCAAATGTAAATACAATATTGTAGTATTTACTGTGTTGGTATAGGATGCAGGGTTGAACAAACCAATTATTACACATTAACAATCCTTCATCCGATTTTTTTGACAGTAACACCATCCTAAAGGGAATCAAAAGGGCTACAAAAAAGATATCTTGACATTTTTTGTTAAAATGTACGGTTTTTGAGTAATTTAGGCTTGAAATTTTTAAACAGCCGCCATTTTGAAATGCTTGATTGGATTTAATCCCTCATTTTTCTTGAGATAGGCCATTGTTAGATTAAACTGCATGCCAAGTTTGAACTCAATCAGTCAAACCGTTCTCTAGATAAGAATTATTTTGTAAAAACAACAAAATGGCAGATATCTAGAAAACGAAGCGTTTTTGGAACTATGTTTATATGAACTTTTTTCTTCGTTTTTGTATGAGGAATCATATTGTAAAGTCCTGAAAGGTTTTTTACACAATGTATATGATGACCTAGGGGGAAACGGAAAGTTTTAAAATGAACAGAACTCGGTTCGTTCCAAGAAAAAATATTTTATTGATTCAAAATGAAAGGTCAGCATCTATCACAGAAAAATAATTCGACCACGCAGCTGAACCACTGACGTCAGTTGAGCAAATTTCCAAAATTAAGTTTATGGCCTGTTTTAGGAATTCAACCAACAATTTGGGAAATAGGTTATTCACGACGGTGCTGAATAACTGCAAAATGGTTCGCAAGCCATTCCGCATATTGGGAGTATCTTCAATACATAGCGTGCTTTGCACGCCATCCCCCGTATTGGGAGTATCTTTAATACATAATGCATTGCGTGCTTTGCACGCCATTCCGCATATTTAGATTATCTTCAATACACAAAGCATTGCGTGCTTCGCACGCCATCCCTCGTATTGGGAGTATCTTCAATACACAAAGCATTGTGTGCTTCGCACGCCATCCCCCGTATTAGGAGTATCTTTAATACACAACACACAAAACATTGCATGCAATCCAACCCCACGGTAGAATCCACCACATGGCTTTGAACCGGGAACTTCTATGGCATTTTACATTTTGATCGTTTTTGGGGGAACCAAGCGAGCTATAAGGTCGCGTAAAAAACCAAAATGTGCAGAATAACATCCTACATTTATATTTGAAGAAGAAACTCAAAAACAAATTCATTCTTGTAGGAAAAATCCAAAAAAATATTTACTTCCGGTCAAAAAACGTGCTTCTGATTGTTGGATTTTTTTTGCTAACAAACTCGTCCGAGCGACGTAGACAACCAACGTGTGTACTAAATTTGAACCAAATCGGGCTTAAAATGCGGCCGCTAGAGTGCGAACACATTTATATATGATTTTTAATGACACCCCAAAACGTGTTCTGGGGACCATGATCGGTGCTCATTTGCTACTCCCGACCTTGGGTCTTACCATAAGTGCCACTGCAATATCTCAATTTTTCCTATGGAAATTCGCTAAAAACAAAATGGTAGTCACACATGTTGCAAATTTTGTCCATCCCTGAACTGGCTCCATATGGTGTGAATGAACAATCATGTTTCAAACAAGTGGTTTCAATGTTCAAGCAACATTGCTAGAGTGAGTGTCAATATTCTTGAGAATTTTTTTCCTAACTGTGAAATCTTTAAAAAACGGGATATTCCATGTCTCCATGAGCTACAAGAACCTAATAAATAGAAAAGTTTGAAGAGTGAGGCACAAGCCCCCCAGCAAATGCTGAATAGCGTCTTGATGAAAATGCTTATTAGAAACGGACATCATGTTTAGGATGTTATTTAACAAAGTTAATTACGTTCACTAGTGCTTTAAGATGAAATTTGAGAAAAAATAACTTCTTGGTCTTGGCGAGTAATTAAATTGCTCGTTTCACTGCCTCACTCTGTCCATGCAACTCATATTTACTTTCTATCCTAAGATGTTTGGGTGGACTTCAGCCAATATATTTTACGGAACAGAATGCTATGTAGAAAGAATATCGAGTTGGCAGTTTTGGACTTAACAATCCACTGAAATCACATTGCTTTTCCGTTCGAGGACTCGTCTTCTCTGGTAGTTTAAATTTAATATTTTACAATTATTGCATGATACAAACTAAATAAAAAATATTTATATATATTATAAAACTGAAAAAAAAACTTGATTTGGTTTATTTGAAATGAAATAAGACAAGTAAAAGATTACCTTAAACTAATTTTTATTGCAATTAATTATATTTTTATGTACAAAAATTGTATTTTAACTATAAACGTACAATACTTTCTGTGATTACTCGGTATTATTGTTACAAATTCAATGGAAGCACCATCAGCTAACAAACCTAATAAATTTCAAATTGTTATTAATAACAGTTTCCTTAACTAGTTATATTTACAGTTTTCACATGTCAGTACAGTACACAAATCTGAGAAACTTAACTCCACTCCTGTGTCGAATGTCTGTTTCTATGGTCTCAAACACATTTACACCAAATAAAAAACTAATCATTAATTCCATACAAAGTAAGTGCAATAATGGTTTGAGTAGATGCCTTCAACGTATAATAAAACTGAAGACTCAGCTGTGCAACCGGAATGAGTTTGTTGCTATCAAACGCAAATAATACCACATGTTATAATAACACACAACAACATTAGTTTAAATAGGTTGGTACCAACAGACATTATTTCCTGATATTGTTTTGATTGACGCTAGTACCAATATGACGTTAAGAAAAAATTTTCCCAACATATATATATATATATACCATTAAGTACTGCATAAGTACTTAAAAATAACGAGTAACCATAATGATATGAAAGTTGAAAAACAAATTTATTTATAGATTTCAACAACCCTCCAATAAAATTTTCATAAATACGAGGTGTTTCAAAAAGTACTTTACAACTTTGAAAAATCATACTAATTTATTCAGAGAACCTACAGAGGTAATTGTAGTGTCAATTCGTAGGGAAACACATCAAGTTTTGACTCGTGTAGTTCGCTAGTGACAAATCACATCGTCACGAGCGCCAGCATCAAAGATAGCTGCTTTCACTGGACCCGAGCGTGCTTGCTGTTTTGGTTCAAAGAATCAAAGTCGGCGACAACAGTTCAGCGTAATTTCCGTACCAAGTACTCTAAAGATTCTCCTGGTAGGCCTACAATTTACGAGTGGCATAAATGTTTTGTAGAAACAGGGTGTTCGGTAAGACAAAAGAAATCACCAGGTCGTCTAAGCACATCTGACAAAGTCTTTGAGCGAGAGAGACAAAGTTTTGTCAACAGCCCTACGAAATCGACCCGGAAAGCATCTCACGAGCTGCAAGTCCCACATATGACTGTTTGGCGAGTGTTGAAAAAACGTTTGCATTTAAAACCGTACAATTTTACAAGCAATAAAAGAGACTGATAAGATCTTCTGTTAAATCGAGTGGATGAGGATGAAAATTTCTTGGACAATATAATCTTTTCTGACGAGTCGACTTTTCACTTAAGTGGCAAGGTTTAACACATATAACTGTAGGATTTGGAGCAGTGAAAATCCACATCAAACATGCAACATGTTCGTGATAGCCCTAAACGTAACGTTTTTTTTTGCATTGAGCAAGAACAAAATTTACGGCCCCTTTTTTTCCAAGAGAGAACCTTCAACGGGATAGTGTACCTGGACATGTTACAACAATTTTTGATACCACAGATCAATGAGGATGACGAAGAACGCAATTTTTATTTCATGCAAGATGGCGCACCACCTCACTACCTGACTGATGTCCGAGATTTTCTGACCACTTTCCAGGTCAATGGATTGGTCGTGATGCGCCAATTGCGTGGCCCCCACACCTGACAACACTAGATTTTTTTTATGGGGATTCATAAAGGATATCATCTATGTACCTCCTTTGCCGACTTCTCTACCTGAGCTTAGAGGGAGAATTTATGCCGCCGCTGAGCAAATTACTCCTGCAATGCTACAGCGAGTTTGGGAGGACATTGACTACCGACGGGATGTGTGCAGGATCATAAAAGGAAGCCACTTAGAGCGACTTTAGTTTAAGGTAAAAAAACTTGATGTGTTTCCCTACAAATTGACACTACAATCACCTCTGTAGGGATCTGAATAAATTAATATGATTTTTCAAAGTTGTAAAGTACTTTTTGAAACACCCTGTATACTTTTTAAAATAGAAATGATCACAAGTTTGGTTATTATACACAACTTAAATTGCGTAGGCTGAGATAATAGGACTCAATGTTTCGACGATAAAAAAATCATTAGTCATATTGAGAGAATCATAGACTGCAGTTATTGATCTGTGCAATGCTTAAAAAAACTTAATTTTGATCTTTTAATTTTTTCTAAAAGAATGAATGAAAGATACTGACAAAACATTATCCCTAATAAACTAAAAGTCTGACATACCTCTGTAACCGAATACACCATACAGAGGCTAATATACAGGTTTTAAATCTATATGTATTTATAATCAGTGATATGCATTTTTTAAAACTAAGCCACATTTAAAAATACAACAGTAAATTTAACAGTATTTTTGTTTTACATAGTTATTTGTTTAAGTTGTAGCTGGAATAATGTAAGGTAGATTCTTATAGCTGCCTCATATATATTGCTTTTACTCAGAGAAGTTTAGGTAAATAATTCTGCCCAAGAAACTCCAGATATAATTGGTTAACCTATTTATATTTTTCACTGCAAATTAGATTTATAACACTAATTTTAAAATGTGACTTAACATTATACAATATATTACAAATCATTTAGGAACATTTTATATTTGTTTTTCCGTTCTATAAGGCATATATTTCATCAAAATTATACTTGTAAATTAACATGATAAATTTAAAATTAGTTGACTTCAACAAAAAATTGCAAGTTTTAATAGGTTTTATAAGAACATTTTGCCATCAACCAAGTTTATCTAAAAATAGTGAGACAATTTTATATCAGGAAACTCTTCTCAAAAATCATTTTATTTATTAAGGCACCATGCGGCTGTAGGTGCTTTTGTATACCACTAAAGCTAGGTTATTACAATTTCACATGGTAATTTACAACTACGGTATCCTACTGTTTCTATATAGTACAAATACAGGGTCATCGAAAAAGTGTACGGGGATTTTAAACAATTATTACAGTGAAACGTAAGAGAATAGTTCCAAGTGATTGGCTTAAGATTTATTTGATGTTTGGCGGGAAGTCAAAGAGTAACTTGGCATGCGCAGAACTGAAACGCAGCGACTCATCGTTGTAAAGGCCAGTCAGTACGATTTTTATCGCACAGGATAAAGCAGAGTGAGTTACCTGGTTTGAAATAAACTGTACGTAAAGCATCGCTTCAGGCCAAACAATGTAGGTCGAAAACGATTGGACGACAAAGCTATTTATCGATGGTTCAAAAAGTTTAAAGAGACAGGAACATTCTTTGCCGGTGAAGAACAACTTAAGAAAATGATGAGCATCTGCTTTCTTGTGTAATTTACCTGGACATTTTCTATTCGTTCAAAAAAAGCAATTAAACAATAAACTCGACAATGTGTCATTGTTATGTGAGACGGAGTCTCACCCTAAAAACTCGTAGTACGCAACACACTCGACAACCAATCTCCGAATGGTTGGATTGGCAGAACTTATATATATATATATTCATCTTCCCCCTTTATATATTATTTTTTTATGAGAATACATAAATAACATTACAATTTGGTGCATCTCCAGTCATTTCTGCCAGACAGACATTTTCAAAGCACAGCAACACATGGATCTCACTTGGAACCCTACTATAGTGCTGTATACAACTTTGGTTCTTTCTGTACGTTTTAAAGTCATTTAATTAAATGTTTTCAGTTTTTAATAGTACTTAATCAAAATCCCAACATTTTCCCGATGAGCCTGTGTAACTACAATCTATAATAAAGGTAGTTTTACATTTACAACAAAATATTAATAATGCTAAGTTGAATTGTGTAATATTTTTACAGAAAATTTAATCTATAATAATATTTTTTTAATTTTACAATTTAAAACTGTGTATATTGCAGATAAATCTTGGAATGTTCTATAGTTAGTTTGTTACATACTAAATTGGAATGTCTGAGAACAAAACAAATAATTAAATATTGCTGTAACAAATTTTTTGAGAGTGGAATAATATATTTTATTCGGCAAAGTAATATTATTCTTAAGAGAAATAAGTTTTTCAAGGTGAAACAATTAAGGAAAGTATTGGAGTTAGAAAATTACGACAAAGTCAATGAGCATAGAATGAATTAAGTACACATATACCCTGAACATAATACCCTGGAGACAACCAATACCACTTGAACAGTTTTTAAAATACCAAAAGGATATTTAAAATAATATTAAGTACAAATTGATTCAAGCGAAATTTTTCTAAATGAATCAAGGATTTTAAATTAACTTCTCAAAACATTTGAAATTCAAAGCTATCCTTATTAATGCACCATTTACATACAAAATGTATACTTGTGTATTTATATGCTCGAGTAAATAATACTAACTAAACATAAAGTATTTTTGAAGTACCGTACCAAATGATACAATACATCCTGCCCTAACAGGTACTAAGAATGTTATATTATATTAGTACAATTTGTCATAATGCATTACAAACTTAGACACTATTGTGTTTATAAGTGTAGGCACTATTGGGTGTTGTTAGAAAGCTCAGTGATGTGCAAATTAGTGCTCCAAAGTTGATAGTAGAGACATTCGGTACAAATTTGTATTGTTAAAGTCAAAGATAAAATGTTTGTTATGCAGATTGAACAAGTTACTTAAAAAAAAAAAAGTAGCCAGGGAATTTCTTATGTTGTGGCCACTGTCATTCGGTTATGGGTTTTGTGTTATTATATACAAGAGGGCAGGTCAAAATATAAACCAGACTTTTTTACTCCTCGTTTTCTTTGACAATCATGAGGGGGATGTTATAAATGGGGAACCCACTTGATGGGCTGTTTCTCTCTGTCCCTTCCTAGCGAGTTAACAAGAGGTTTTATTCCATCGCCCGTTGCTTAAAGAATTTTAATAAAGTCATTATGAAGAAAGGTGCTAAACCATTGGACATTTTTACTTGCTTGGAAGCAGAGTTTAGGGACACTACACTCTCAGACCCGAGAGTTAATCTGGGCTAGGAAATTTAAGGATGAAAATGTGTGGAAAATCAAAATCATGATTGACACAAAGGGCCCGTTTCACGTGATAACATCCAAACTGTTTATGACCTTCAATGTTATGAAATCACAAGTTTTTTTGAAGAGCTGAGGAAAATGTGCACAAAACTATATATTGGTTAAACGTTTGTATTTTTTTAATCATACATAAATCTATGTAAAGCCTGATTTATACTTGACTAACCCTTCTATTTTGATTACTTCACAACTAATCGAGTTTATGTTCTTACAATCTAGTTGTTGATAGGAAATATGTATTTAATCAAAATAGCACTGATAAAGCTGCCAAAAATAGGAATACTATCACAATATACAATTAACAACTATGTGGTCAATAGAAGTACCAATTCCTTCGACAAATTTGAACTGAAGATATGAGCTGTAATATCAAAATGTGTTAAACAAATTCTAAGTTTACACTGTGAAATGATTTTCTACAGTACTGTGACTTTTTTTATAAATATTGTTCAGGACTCTAAAAAATTAACTAATAAGTACAAAATAGAAAATTGTTTTACAAAAAAGATTTGGTTCAAGAACAAACAACTATGTCATGCAGACATTTTGGTTTTAGTCTTCTTAGGCTCCGTTTATGCAGAAAACTTTATCGGTTTATATTTAAAAAATAAAGTTATAATCTGTCAGTTGCAGCTCATGTATCACTGAGGATGACGATTTTGTCGTTGAAACGCGTTTGATAATTAAACTTATGTGAGTGAGAATAGTGTTATTTTTTAAATATAAATTCCTTCTCACCCGTCAAGCTCAAAGTGTATTTTATAATTTATTGGTTTAGTAAAGCAGATCCGAATTTGATGCAAATTGCAATTCCCAGAGTTGTGTGAAAGCTTGAGTTACTGGCTCTTACAAGAAATCCGATAGCACTTTTGCTGTTTGTAACAAAATCATGATTGTATAAAAACAGATTTTTGAGCAAGATGTTTAATTTCTTTGGTGGTATTGCCTAAAGACGAAGCAACTACCGTGACTGTACAAAGGCACTTTGTGTGATTCTGAGTTAGTAAAATATTCTTTCAAAGTTGTGTTTCGTGAATTTATCCAACCAAATTAAGTTGGTTTCTAAGTGAAGAGTGTAGTTAGCCCCCGATATTAAGGGTCGGCTCTAGCTGTCGGCCATGTTGGCTGATACTCCATAAGACCAATGTTAAATTAAAATCCAAATTTTCCTTTATTTTTGATCGGAAAATTATAAACGATATGTCATTTTAAAAAGCTATGGTCAATATGCATGCAAATGGCTTTTTCTAAACTAAGAAAAATAATTTGTTTAATATTTATTAACATTTTAAAACATTGATTTCCAATATTTTTTTATGTTGTCAATATTAATTATAGCGAAAAACTACCAAGCATGAAGAATTTTGTCCCCAAGAATTTGGTATTTTTTTAAAAACGCTATTTGAACAATTGCGGGTTTTAAATGAATTTAGGCTAAACAATGTCCGTGCCGCTATAGGGTGATTTTAAATTCTTTTTACGTTGTAACTGTTAATTATAGTGAAAAATTACCAAGCCATTCGGATGAAGAATTTTGTCCCCAAGAGTTTGGTATTTTAAAAAAAACGCTATTTGAATAATTACGGGTTTTAAATGAATTTAGGATGAGCAATGTCCGCGTAACCTACCCCTGCGATAGGGAGTCGCAGGTTGTTTTCTGTTTTACTAGAGCCGACCCTTAAGACGGGTCCGCAAAATATGAAATTAATATTTTTGTCAAAATAAAAACAAACCACAAATAATTTAGATGAGTTGTTTAGATTTTAATAAATTTGGACACTAACTCTTTTATGTCCGTACTTCCAAAACCTAAACCAAATTTTAAAGCTCCACCGTTAAAAGCATTAAGGACGATTATTATTTGGATTAAAAACTCAAGATTTGAGAATCCATCACAAATAGTCTTTTATAAAATTTCCCTGAAAAGTGAGATTCCCTGGTCACTAGCCAACCTCCAAACACTTTTTTCCTCCTACAATTACTCAAAACTGCTGTTCTCCACTCATTAATCAACCCACAAAAAAACTAACCTAGCCCTGAAACGTCAATGTCTAAAATGTAAGGTTTAATTTGCATTATTTAAATAAAAATTGTACATTTGTATTTATCTGTAAGTAGTAAAACACAAATAAATGCAAACATCAGCCGCAAAACTTGTTATATTTAAGATATACAATAATGGCATAAATGGGAAGGAATAGCAGTGAAAGGCGAAATGTAGTGATTAATGCCTGATCAACATTTTTTCAACTAAACAACTCCCACGGTCATCACCTGGATTCAAACTGGGTACGCTAACCCCTCAGCTACAAGGCTGCCTCTACCACCATTGTAAGACCAATAGTTAAACACCTCTTCGACAGTTATCGTGTACCTTGATTTTACATTTACGTTTTCCTCCGATTTATGTTATTTTACTCCCGACAAAACTCGTATATTTTATACACGGTATTCATTACCACAACTGACTCAAAATCCAACCTTAAAACAGACTACTACGTAAAATAAACTATTACAATATAGGTCCTCAATTGATCAATTTGCTTACTTCAAATAAGTGTTGGAGCAAATGTATTTGGGCGTTGTTTTCTTTCACGGATTCTTAATGTTCTAACACCGGTATTTATACAATAGTGCAAATACATTCAAGTGTATTTTTCTTTCGTGAATATTTGTCGTCATGTTTTCAATAATATTTGGTCACAGGTATTTCATAAAATTAGAGCAAATCATATTCAAGCATTGTTTTCTTTCGCCGTTATATTTTAAATTACGATTTAAAGTGTATATTTCATCAACTTAGCACGAATTGTATTCTGAAATCGTTTTCTTCTTCATGAAATTAGGATAAATTCAGGCAATTTTTTTTACGCGGGCATTCGCCAATATTTATTGTTGTTTAGAAAAAATAAATTACGATAATATTTTTGCGCACATTCCTACAAGCATAATTTTAAAGAAAAGTACATTTATATTATGTGCATGAAAAACGTTATTGGATTTTTACAATTTTTGTTAGATATCCCCTCCTTTAATAAGAGAGTAAAATCAAGGTTTCATCGTATACTGTATTGATTAAGGGATGCACAACTAGGACCAACAGACATCTTCCAGGTTGTCAATAAAGCAGTACTTCCACCAGACAAGACGACCTCATATAAATACCAAATATATTAAAAAATAATTTTAATGTTAATATGTTTTACAAAGGCGGTTTCTGTTTAATAGTGTCTACTTTTTGTGTATAAATTGGTATGAACAACAAGCATGATGTCATCATGCAGAAACAGTAGACCAATGAAAAATAAGTGTTAAAAATAGTATAAATATCACTGCAGGGTGTAAATGTATTTATAACTCAATAATACCCTTTTTTATATTTAAAAACGGTAAGTGTGCTCTATATGTAGACACAGTGAGTAATAAAACAAGAAGAAAAAAATACATAGTGCTTTAACTAAAATTAAGGTGTTTTGCAAATAAAAAATGCAAATGATAATACAAAAATAACTTTTGTATTTAATATAATTAAATAAATATGTTCTAAATGTTTAATATCAATGTTAATTACGATGATTTCTAAAATACTTTGGTTTATAAATTACGTAACGAAACTGTCACTAAGTAAAACACAAACTTATTCCATGCAGCATCTGTACACAATTCTGCGACAAACTGACCCACATCAATGCATGCTCAACGGTTTTAACGATAAAAAGACATTTTATTCGACCAGGTATCGATCTACTCATTTTGTATTTTATAGCATAACTTAAAGATAACAAAAACAAGACAGCCTTATTAGTATTTTTAAAACTAACTCCCGCCCTTAGCCGACTCGTAATTCTATTAAAATACACTGGAATGTAAAAAGGCGACTGAAATCGGTTTTGTATACATAAAATTTCTCTTTTTAACAATTTACAAAACAGTTCAACAAATTTTATATTAATCCTAATACGATTGTCTGATAATATAAAAATGGTACAAGGAATATTAAAATTTTGTTCATAGAGCAAAAACAATAATAAATTTCAACCAACTAATCTATGCATCAATTAATAACATTTTTTAAATTCATTTGTATACATAACTATCAAATATATTTTTTTGTACCACTGAGAACAAGGCGCAAGATGTATTTTGCAAGGCACCATTTAGGATTGCATGAGAATAACATTTACCAAAAGTTAACGAATGAGTTGTATCATAACAAACGACGAGAGTAATTATAACAAAATCAAAATGTCTCGAATACTCCGCAAAATAATTGAACATTGGATGAACGAAGTTATAGGTCTAAGGCCTTAATTGTTGTTAATCGAACTACGACTAAATAAAATATACAATTGGACAAACTAATGTGCGATAAGTTAAGTATGTATTTGACATTGCACATTTAATATAAATAACGAGTCATTAAGTATTTATATAAAATAGATCCTTATCTCTGCCAAATAAATTTTAAAATAACTGCATAAAGTTACAATTCTCCATATTTTATTTAAATTTATTTCTACCGTATGTAGATATTGATAAAATGTAGAGGATACGATTGTGTTAAACTCATTGTCTAGTTAATTAGCTTCTACAAATTGTAGAAAGAGCAGCATAAAAAGCATTTCAAAATTGTATAACAAAAATAGCTGTTATGTTTTTCAAATTAAACTGATGGTTAGCAATATTCTCATAGACGATAAAATCTACTTTTTGGTTTTATATTTTACAGATAAAATACAATCAATAAATATTTAAAACAACTGAAACTGTCACATACAATCCTAGTATAACACAGAACTTACATACTTAAAAACTTATACTAATAAAATAATACATATAGAGACAATTATATTTTTTGCAATCAGTGGGTAATATCAAAAAAACATATTTGATTCGGAGGACATATATAATATATCGATAATAATTGTAAATATACTGTACTAAAATATAATATATAACAATAAATGGGGACAAACAAACGAAAACGTGATTGCTTATCTTTAAAAATTAAAGGAAATATTTACAAAAAGCGACTTATTGCAAAATACTGCACAAAGATAAGAAGGCATATTGTGAAATATTCAGTAAGAATGGAAATATTTTTAATAAACCAGTAAACTATTTATTATTCACTGCTGCATTAGTTTTTCTTCCCAAAGTTGGATATGGTGTGGACAAGCTTTTTTGATAAACAAAATGACTAGCACTTGCCTTCATTCAAATACTCTCGGTCTCCTGATTGCTCTTTTTGCTCGCTTGTTTGGTAATTCTCTTACTAACCATGCTCGTGAAATGGCACAACCACTTTAATGGGTTACACTACGGACGTACGTACAATAACAACACTGGATGAGGTTCTAACATAACGACTTTGATCAGAAAGTTGGTCGACGTAAACAAGGCAATATATGATAATTATATTCCATCGAATCTTCGAAAACAATGCACTGTTTAGTTATATAAACTAAACCCCATCGTCCAAGTCAAAATTGTATTACACAGTTGAAATGGTCGCTACATTTACTAAGTTTAACAGAAATACATTTTTCATTAATTTAAAAAAAATATTGAAAAAAACTGATAGTATAAAGGCACTTTTGTTATTAATCAGTAGTTGTCGATCTCGGAGGAACAGAAATTAAACAATTAGGCCACTTCTCTTAGGAAATGTCTTTCACAGGAGGAAACTCACACAATGCAACTACGTACGACCAGGATGAACAAGTGCGACTTGGAAGAGTAATCGATACAGTCCGGACATTGAGCCCGATTCCATCGAATGCTATCAGCCATTTCAACTTTTCCTAAATGTAGTCGAGTGGAGCATTTCTTGTATTTAAATTTTAAATGCACACTATATTAGTGTGTTTTTTTTTATAATACAATTAATTGGTTTGGTAGGCCTACTAATGCAAAACTAGCGGAAGTACACACGGAATACTGACATAATGACCGGCAAGTAGCAACTACCAATGAAAGCCATCAAAGTTAATCAAAGCCAGATGACAGACTCAAAAATTGTACTACAACTTATTTACTGATAAGGAGAGTATGGATGTTAACTTTTCATCTACAACAGAAACGTTAGACCGTAAAGTCAATAATTAATTGGCCTTTTTGAATATAACAAAACATAAATGACAGTTTTAACTCAAGATAGGTATAGTCCAGATAATTGCTTTACTATATCAAATCAATGAACAGTACAGTCAAATTTTATAATTATTTTTTACATATCCAAGACGATGTGGAATTGTTCGAAAAATGAGAAATCGAAATAATTTTTATTCCATTCTTAATTGTGATTACATAATAGTATTTTAATTCGCACAAATATTTCACTTTCTCTCGAAAACTCAATTTGTACAATTTTCAGCCTGCATTTTGAAAAGAAAGTTTAGTTTATGCAAAATAATTAAATCATGGAACTTCAGCGAAAATTTCTAACTAGAGACAATTTGGGCTACTTAGTCGCTTCTAATGCAACAACTTGCATTCTTTATCTCAAGTCAGTATTTCCCAGTTGACTTCATGCGATTGTACACTACCTCTGGTCATCCATAGTCGCGAGTGTGCGAACAGCCTTAAACTTGTCAAACAGTATTTGTTTATACACATTTTATGATATCATACAAAGTAAAAATAAGCGTTTGGTAATACATTGAGGGGCTGTGTGATAATCTCCTGATCTGTCGACATTGGTAGTGGCAAAAAGAAATTGTTCTTGCATGGTGCACATTCAGTTTGAAAATATTGATTAACCTTTTGCGAGTCACCGACGTCTATAGGCGTTATAAAAAAAGTACAATGTCTATGGATTTAAAAATCTAATTTTGTATGGTTTTGAAAAATTATGAATTTATAAACAATAGTTGGGTGAAGAAAACAAATATTTAGTTTCTCTGAACAACTATCAAGTTGTGATTCGTACAGTGAAGGCAGTGTCGATTCTCATTGCCAATGCTTCCTTTAACCGTTTATTATTTTTACATATTATATTCAAGTTACAAAATACGATAAATTTGGCTTTGCCATATTTTATTTTCACCTACCGTGAAATTCGATACATATTTATTGGCTCGCAAAAGGTTAGCAAAATTATTTAAAAGCTCCTTGATATTGGTTTATTTCTAAAATATTCCCATCCTTACCGAGTTCTAAAATATCATGTTTACAGCTCATGGACGGCATAAGTGATATTGTCATTACAGTTTCTTAAAGTAGCTGCGGCCTAAGTAACAGATGAAATGCAGTATTGAACACTAATTCCATCATTATGTAACCTTCTGCGCACATTAACCACTGAATCATTTATACGACAATGATGAACAAATTACAATGTTTGTATAATCTAGATACAATCGCTTTAAAACTCCAAATATTAAAAAAAAAGCTTTTAGAAAATTGAGGTTATTTTGAATGTTGTGGTAACACAATTATTATTTTGAAAAATGTACACGAATGAGATTACCAACTCAAAATATGTTAGAAATAGAGTTAAACACCCCCAAAGTTTTTTTAATTTGAAATATTCTGTGAAAAATAATAGTAGTTTCAACGTGCCAAAAACATTCAAAGAAAATAATTGGTCTCAAATTTAAAAAAAACCTGTAAAATCCCACAAGCCTAGCTGTATAGAATTTATTAAGTACAATTAAAATTGTGTTTAATTCTAATACTAAACGATCTAATAATTGTAAAGTTGTCCAATTTAAAATGTAAAATTATTCAATGGTTAAAATACAGATGAGGAAGGTGAATGGTTGGAATGACGAATGATTAAAGGTGAAGTACAGTGCCCGTTGCCGGCGGATGTTCCGATAGCGTAGTCGTACCTGTTAAATCTACAACTTCATCGTGATCGTAAGTCTCGTCATCAGAGCCTGTTGTCACTACAGATTGCGCTGATTGACGAGAGCCGGACGATAGTTGACTATTACGTGAAAACGAACCTCGCCGAGGTGCGACTGTACGCTGGTTGGCTGGTTTCACCGTGATGATTAGGTTCCAACTATTAGCTACCATCATGTCCGTGACCTGTAGGCAAATTGTAATATCATACAAGTTAGGTTAAATAAATAGCACTTGTAGAGCTAAAGCAAGTAATTCAATTCATAAGCCAAACAGAATAACTTAGATCTATAGATCTTTATGTAGGAGGCATGTTTTATAAGTAGTACTTTTTTATATTCAGGGTGGGTAAAAAGGCTGAGAACGGCTTAATATTTTGTATATTTCATTTGATGGTAGATGTGATTGAGGAACCTACTCTATGTAAAAATATTTATTTAAGATGTCAAAAATTTGGTCCGCCATTTTGAATGTAACTTTTTTTTAATAGGAAAGTGGATGTAGAATTTTAAGGCAAAATCAATAGTGAAAACCGCACATCCATATCTGAAACCGTTCTGAAGATAATTATTTGCATTTATTTGCATTGAATCATGTCATTTAATGTAAAGTACATTAAACTTCTTACCATTCAATTTTAACATTAAATAAAATTAAACATTATCAAATAAACAAATCATAAAGTATTAAATTAATTTATATCAATTTTAACAATAACGAAAAAATAATAATAATAAATTAATGCACTTCTGTTAGCATTTGCAATACCCAGTGAGAGCTTAGATTCCAATAGTTTAAGCGTTCTGCTACAAATTCATAAACAACACACATTGAAACTTGAGGGAAGTCATTAAGTAATTTCAAAATCATATTAAGTGCCTAACATCTCAAAAGTGTGCATCAACTCTATCATGAAATTGTTCAGCCATCTTTGAATACTCTACCCATTTTCTTACCATTCCCATCCCCCATAGTATTTTCTCCATACACTTCACTAATCTGTCAATGAATTTCAACCGCTTTCACATTAAGAAAACAAATTATATCGTGTATTTCACAACAGGCGGGATTTTCAATTGTCCGAGGCATTTTAAATATGCGCAAACACAACTGATCTAAGACGTATGGGGTATTCTGAAAGAAGTGGTTCTAACATGAAAAGATGGTGGCAGAAACGGTTCAACCACTTTTTAGAGACATGTTTTACAAGTACTACTTAGAGCATATTGAGGACGAGATAGATAAAACATGTATTCTGCCATACAAAGTTTTGAATTTTAGATTTTCTGTACGAAATAATTTCTTCACTGCTGTAATTTCATTAACCCTTTGACTGGTGAGTTATCGAACGGTAAACGAGTCCCAAAAAATGAGTTTTTAAAAAAAGCTTAAAATGTGTTATTTTTTTAATAATATGTGTATAACCAATATAAAAAACTACCTTCATTATATAAAACTTTTTTTAAATCATATTTGGAGATATTTTTTTGCTTTTTTAGATTTTTTGAAAATTTTGTTTTTTAATTATATTTATGTGTAAATAAGCCTTCCTAATACAGGGTGTCCACTGAACCATTAAAAAAAAATTCATGAATAATTCCAGGTTTTCCAGGTTAATTTCCCAAAATTTCCAGGTCCAAAATTAGAATCACAAAATATGAAATATAATAGTTGTATAGGTTCATATGTAAAAAAAATAGAACGGTACAATATTTGCCAATGTTATTAAAAGAATAATAAATTGTCCTACTTTAAGGATTGAAAAAATCTCAAACACAATGTGATTCTCACAATGTCAATCTCAGATAAGTTTGTTTAAACAATTGAGTTGGCAAAAACAACTATAATTTAACAACTGAATAAGTTGAAATACCAACTGCTTTCAAAAATCTTATGTTAAAACTGCAATAACAAAAACCATATTTCACAACCTACAGTTAATGCCTTGTAGATGAATAACTTACGTTTGGAAGGCTAAACCCAAAGTGTAAATTTATCAAGAAAAAATGTATTTAAATTGTCACTGTCTCTGATTAAATGTTGTAACTGTTTAAATGAATAAAACCAAAAATTAACAGATAAATGAGAACCCAAATAATTTTCACAACAATTAAAGAGAACACAAAATATCAATTAAAACATAGGACTGTAGAAAATAAAAACAAAAGGACATGGAAGAAAACATGAATGTATATTAATAATGTAACAATGTAATATCTTAATCAGGGCATATGGTTATAACCTTTTAAGAGACATTAAACAAAAGTACAAGATTTAGTAAAATGAAGAAAAACTTAAATATAGATTGCTTATAAAACAATTGCATACACTATATAGTCTTCATGTCAAAAGATAACAACTTTTATTACATAAAACAAAATGTATTATCTCAAATACAATGTTTTTTTCAAATTATTTCAGGTATTTCAAAAACGTGACCGCCAACGCTCTTCGACTTTTTAACTGTCAAAATCGGTTTTCCCGTATCCAAAAACAAATAAAACTATACCTCACAATGAATTTTCAAAATTTTGGCCCAAAAACGTGACCGCGACGAGCCACGACTCTTAAACTGTCAAAATCGGGTTTCCCGTACTAAAAAACATATAAAACGATACCCCACAATGAATTTTCAAAATTTTGGCCCAAAAACGTGACCGCAACGAGCTACGACTCTTTAACTGTCAAAATCGGGTTTCCCATACCAAAAACCATATAAAACGATACCCCACAATGAATTTTCAAATTGTGCCCAAAAACGTGTCCGCGACGAGCTACGACTTTTTAATTGTCAAAATCGGATTTCTCGTACTCAAAAACATATAAAACGATACCCCACACTGAATTTTCAAAATGTTGGCCCAAAAACGTGACCGTGACGAGCTACGACTCTTAAACTGTCAAAATCGGGTTTCCCGTACCAAAAAACATATAGAACGATACCCCACAATGAATTTTCAAAATTTTGGCCCAAAAACGTGACCGCAAGGAGCTACGACTCTTTAACTGTCAAAATCGGGTTTCCCGTACCAAAAAACATGTAAAACGATACCCCACAATGAATTTTCAAAATGTTGGCCCAAAAACGTGACCGCAACGAGCTACGACTCTTTAACTGTCAAAATCGGATTTCTCGTACCCAAAATCATATAAAACGATACCCCACAATGAATTTTCAAAATGTTGGCCCAAAAACGTGACCGTGACGAGCTACGACTCTTAAACTGTCAACATCGGGTTTCCCGTACCCAAAAACGTATAAAACGATAGTACACACTGAATTTTCAAAATTTTGTACTAATATTTTAAAAATTTTAACCAAAAAACGTGAACCCCGATGCGCTACAAATTGTCAAAAATAAAATAAAATATTTAACTCTAGTAAAACAAATACAATTCAGTTTTCCATAAGTGTATTTCGAATCAACTAGTAATAATATTTTTAGGTGTGCAGTTAATAATCAGACATCGGAATTAATTAAAGTATTTACCATTTATTAAAACAGCCACATCAAAATAACAGAACCTCTAAACACATGCTAAAGTTTTTAACTTCAAGACCAAAGTTACGTTAGTTACACAATAATCGGCCGAGCTGGCGCTGTTAGCGACGGCCGGCCGGTGACTTCGTTGTGTGTTGACAATATTTTGAAATTTCCAGGTTTATCAAAAAAATCACGCATAATTCACGGAATTTTTCCCGGTAGTAAAAAATCACGTATAATTCCCGGTTTTCCAGATTGGTGGACAGCCTGTAATACTGTACCTGGATCTATGACGATTTAAATTTTTTTCCCCCAAAATGCTTTAAATTACGGTCTGATTTTGGAACTGATTTTTTTTTTTTTTGTCGGGAAAACACGGAAAAACTTTCTAAAATCAAAGTAAAATGAAGGACAATGTTTTGCTGATTTCGAATATGTATTTGGGGGAAAAATTTAAACCATCATAAGCCCACATATCGAAATAGGCCTTACCAACAAATGTCGGAAAATAAAAAATAAAAAATAGGCCTGGTGTATATAAATACATTTACTATCCAACTTGCCAATATAAAACAGAAAACTTGTCACAGTATTGAATAACATAAATAAAAAACAAAAATTGTCTTATGGTACTTTAGAAACTGTTTTTCGTGTGATAAGTGCGGAAGCACTCTGGAAAACAGAGTGGGACATCACACGGTGTCTTTGCGGCGCTGAGCTCGGACTGCAGTCCACCTGCACACATAGCAGGCTCGGCGGGGCTTCTGTTTGTTTTCGATTGCTGGAATAAGACTTCTGAACTATTGCAAACATTTCAAATAACATCCGCTAGATTGCAGTGTATGCTAGATATGCTTATAAGTGGCTCACGACATATATGCGGGGTTACTAAGGGCGGTTAGGATGCTTCTCGCACCTGTGTCGGGAATACCGCAAGAGACGCTGGTCCTAGTCAAAGGGTTAATCATTTTAAGTTTAAAAAGTAATCTCAATATTTTATCGTTTCCAATAAATCTAAGTCAATGAAAATAAAATATCTAGAAACACAGACACCTCTAAACACATACCTGATCTAAAGTTTTGCCGAAAACTTCGATGCCGTTCACCTCCAAAACCTCGTCATTAACAGCAAGTAAGCCAGTACTCTCTGCAAGTCCCCCAGGAACAAGTCTTGATATGAAAATACCAGGTACCTTCTCCAGCCCGCTTGGAGCGACGCGCACGCTTGTTCCATCTCTGATATAAAAACCAAGAGGACGTTCTGAACCGTGTTTAAGCAGCCTCACTCTTCTGCAAGTTTCAGGCACTTGGTCTACATCAATAATAGCTGATACCTGAATGCACATCAAAATATTAGAAAATTATTTACTATACGGATTAAAATATAAAACACTTGATACAACCTTAATTTTTTGCACATCGACCTTGAGTGCTCAAATTATGGACGGCTTCGTTTAGCTGGTATCAGACACTCGCTTCACTAGATGGACTCCCGGCCATCGACCTCAAATCAGAAGCTGCCCCCACGTGTATTTGAACCTGGTACTTTTATGGTATTTTACGTTTTGATCGATTTTGGGAGAACCAGATGGGCTAGAAGGTTGTGCAGAAAAACATAGTGTGCAGAATAATCTCCTATGTTTATTTTTTTATATAAAACCCCAAAAAATTTCATTCCAGTATGAAAAATCTAAAAAAATCGTTACTTCCGGTCAAAAAACGTGCTTCCGCTTGATGAATTTTTTTGGGTAACAAACTCGTTTGCGGTACTTAGAAAACCAACGTGTGTGTACCGAATTTATCTTATATACACTTTAATATTTAAATACCTCACCTTGTGAGCCAAGTTATAATAAATTATTGTAATGAGTACATAGGTTGACTCCTTTTTAACACGCTTTTATTAGCTTGGCATGTATCTATGTAACGGAATCTTTGAATGTGATTTTCACCCCCTTCAAAACATCATTTTGATTTGAAACTTTGCACACACTTATCAAGGACCGATGACAATGCAATAATTTAAATAGTTTGTTCCATTATCCTTGCCAGGTCCCTCAGGATTAGCGATTTTTTTATTATAGATTGACTTGTAGCCTATGTAACGGAATCTTTCATAGTAGTTTTAACGAATTTAAAGACGTCTGATTAACTTGACAATTTGCACACGTGTCAAGCTCCGATGACAATACAATAATTTACATACACCCCATCCCCTACCCCTGCACCCCGTAGTGTAGATGAGCTGTATTCTCTATTTTCAAAATTTAATAAAACAAACATTTCCTGTGTGAATAACCGCTAAGCAATTACATCAACTATTAAACACTCCAAACATTTACAAGTAAAGAAAAATATTTGCGATAATCTAAAAATACCCTTAAGAACCCCATTACAGAGCACAATCATTGCACTGGCAAGCGATAACATATTTATGTTTCAGGAAACCTGATAGTGGACATTGTCATAAAATGTAACCAACATTTCTGAGAAACCACAATTCTAGCATTCATTTGCATAAGAAACCAACAACTTTATGATATGTAGTTTAAGAGCTTTAAAGTGAAACACAGTACTGTCTTTAGCCAATTTGATTGAGTTTAAAACTACTTAAATCACACTGAAAAGTATGAAGGAAAAAAACAGAATAGTTCAAAATAATTTGATATTCGTCCTGTTGTTTATGTTTCTCAATCTTTCAATTAAACTTAAAAATAAAATAACCCTACACATATTACATTTATTTAGTGTTGCAGTAAAAGGGTTATTTTCATTAACTTCATTTATTTTAAACCAAATTAGCTACAACATCTACAATCTTATTTTTCTTGGAGAGACTTCTATCACATATTTTTGTTCTTAAACGTTTATTATGCGCTTGAAATAAACACTATGAAACCAAAAACGTAAGAGAAGTGAATAAAATAAATTTCTTCACAACACAAACATATATTCTATATGCCAATCACCAATAACAGTCTTAGTTCTACATAAAGTGAAATATAATGAACGTACCTGTCTAAAGTCATGAGGATTTGAAATACAAAGTGATTTTGCTCTTCCAGGCGTTCCACCCAATATTGACGAAATCAAATTACGAGGTTTAAATGTTCCATATCCATTTAATTCTTCCAAACTTTCTCCTATAACAGATTTACAGAAATACCATGATAGATCTTTTGTCATTTATTATGTCACTAGGTTTAACATTGCCTTCTTAATTTTAAAATTAAATTATATATTATACTCTTGTAGAATGATGTTGACCATGAAGTTACTTCTCAGTTGTATCATGTGATAAACATACAAACACAAAAACAACCTACATTATGTATGAAATATGTATGATCTTAATGTTACTATAATTACTTAAATTAAGCTTTTAATTGACACACAGATATTATTTTCTTTTTTTTACATCATCACTTTCAATCATAGCTTAGACAGGGTGTCTAGTGATATGACCTTTTGAAATTCCCTGACTTTTCCCTGACATTTCCCTGACTAAATAACTTTTTCCCTGACCAATTTTAGGAAAAGCACAAACAAAACCATGCTAATTTAATTTTAGTAAATCAATAAACTTATATTGGTGAGCAAATAAATTTTTAGTGAATTAATTAAATACGGTAATATTACAACAGTTCAATATTTAATACTATCTATGTTAATGTACCAACCACCAGCAGTTGCAAATTACGCATTTATGACTATAAATATTGAATTACTCAAATTATATATTATTACATAACAAAAGAAATAACTACAGTAATTGGTTTTTGTAATCCAGCTTTAATTAATTGATACAAAGATACCCAAATTCGAAAACATTTAATAATAAAACTAACATTTTTAGAAATAGAACGTTAGAGAAAGGTTTCAAAGTCATATCACGGCAAGTGCATTGGAAAAAGCTGCCACAATCACTCCCGTAACTTGCCGATAATTGTTTTTACGTATCAGAATACATAGTTTTCTTATTGATTAATTTAGAAGTTCATCTTATGTTTAATGTTTATTTTCTCAATTAAAAATTGTATTAATCTACGATTTTAAATAGTTATTTTTAACTATTTTCCCTGACCTTAACCAAAATTCCCTGACTTTTCCAGGTTTTCCCTATTTTCCCTGTTGCTAGACACCCTGTTAGAAAACATAGTAAAATAAATCACACCGGCAATAAAACTAGATAGGCCTAGTGAAAATAAAATCCGGACCAACTTAAAGAATTATAGCTAATTATTACAGTTACAACTAAGTAACAAGTTTGGCAATAGCATCCAATGCTCCTAAAATTAAACATAAATCACAACAAAAAACAAGTATGACAGCATTTAGAACGAGATGATGAATATAAAATCTGGAGTTAACAAATAAGAACCATTTAGCTACAACTAAAAATAATTAACTACAAAAATAAAACTATTTAAACCTTAAAATTAGTAACAAGAAGAAAAAACTAAAGGCATCAATAACGTAAAACTAATAAAAACGAATAACTATGAACTTTGGGTATTGATAAAACACCAATAAAGAAGGGACTCTATAGTAAAACATAAAAACAACGAACAACATCACAAAATAAAATGTGTTTTAAGATTATTCTTAGTTGTTAAGTAGTTTTCACTGACTTTACAATAGCAATGTCGTCTTAAAGCGGAGGTGAAATTGTAAGAAATGTTTTTAATGTAAGTGAAGAGTGTATAAACAGGATGATTCAGGAAGAAACTTAGAAACTTTCAGAACGTGTTCTACTAATGAAAATAAAGAAAAAAGTTCGTGTAAACACAGCCTTCATTCTGTATTTTTTACAAAATACTTAATATTTTTGGGTGTAGGAAATATATTGAACGCAAATTATTGATACATATTTGGTATGAAATCATGTACAAAAACCAAAAAGTTTTTTTCATATATTTTCAAAATGGGGACCGTTTAAAAATTTTCGTGTAAAATATCTTGAAAACTGTTAACTTGGCAAAAGTAATGTCAAGAAACAAAAATTTACTTTTTTAATGACAAACATAACGGTTTTTTTTATTATTTCTGTAGCTTAAAATATAATGGAGTTATTATCTACAAACTAAAAAATTTGTGTATTGGTAGTTATCCTCAACATACAACATTTTTAGTTTTTAGCCAATAACTCTGTTATCTTTAAAGAAATAAAACAAAAAACAATGTTATTGTCATTAAAAAAAGAATTGTTTTAGTAAGGTTAAGGGTTTTTGAGATATTTTACATTATAAATTTTAAACGGCGCTATTTAGAAAATATATGAAAACACGTTTTGGTTTTTTGTACATAAGTAAAAGATGTCATACCAAATGTGTATTAAAAATTTGCGTTCAATATATTTCCTACGTCCAAATATATTAAGTACTATGAAAAAAAAGGTAGATATCTGGAAAACAAAGCATTTCCGAATCTAAGTTTAGGTTATAAGACGTTTTTTCTTTATTTTCACTAGTAGATCACGTCCTGAAAGTTTCTCCGTTTGTTCAAGAATCACCCTGTACATATAATTAAGGGAATGATTAAAACTAATTACAAAAGTAATATTTCAAATCTTAAAATTAGTAAACTTGAAAAAACAGATAAACTTTAAAACTAATGAATAACAACTATGATCTTTTGACTATAAAATAAGACACCAATAAAGAAAAACTGTAATAGTAACAAATAACAACAAAAAACAAAATAAAGAAAAACTGTAATAGTAACACATAAAACAAAAAAGAAAAAAAAAAGAAAAATTGTAATAGTAACACATAATAAAAAAAAACAAAATAAAGGAAAACTGTAATAGTAATACATAAAACAAAAAACAAACAAAAAAGAAAAATTGTAATAGTAACACATAAAAACAAAATAAAGAAAAACTGTAATAGTAACACATAATAACAAAATAAAAAAAACTGTAATAGCAACACATTTAACAAAAAACAAAATAAAGAAAAACTGTAATAGTAACACAAAATAACAAAAAACAAAATAAAGAAAAACTGTAATAGTAACACATAATTACAAAAAACAAAATAAAGAAAAACCGTAATAGTAACACATAATAACAAAATAAAGAAAAGTAACATGTATTTTTTGATTTTATTTAGTTACTAAGTAGTTTTCAATTTAAAATTTGCATTGCACTGACCTGCAAAACAAATTTTATCCAGAAGGTAAGATGAATTTGTAAAAATCGTTTAGTAATGTGAATGAATTATTTAGGTGTTGTAATTAGTAAGATGTGTTTAATTCAGGACCCAAGGGATATCACCCCCCCCCCTCACAAGGCACAAACACTTAAGAAATCAATTTTATCATACATAAGCATTGCTCTCAAACTTAAACTTATGAAGTCAGCAGTTTTCTAATCAGAGTTTATGAACAAAGAAATGGTTTATGGCTTGGGTTAGTCATTCAAGAAACAAAGAACCTGTTGTTAACCTACTACAACCTTTGTTTTGTCAACATTGTACAAACAAGAATTTCTAAATAATTTACTCCATAAATAAAAGTGTCAAACTCAGTGAAATAATTCATTTTAAAACTCAACTATGGAAAATTACACATTTATATATCTACTAGCTGAATTCCCGTGCTTCGCTACAGGGAATTTGTTTTTTGCATCATCATGATTCATAATTAATTGTCATATTTTTCTTTCATCTACTATTTCACGAAAGAGAATTATAACATGTATTTTCAATTAGTTTGGTATTTATTGTTCACTGGCTGATCGTCCTCGTCCTGGTATATGTGCTGAATAAATTAAATCAATTCAAAAATAAAAAATTCACAGTGAAGCGTGTCTTCTTTTTCCACTGCTAAATCTACAGACTGGTAAATCATAGTCTTAGGTGAATGTTTAAAGATCGCCCAGATATGTCTTTAATATGCAAATGCATAGATTGGCATAGTTTTGATCAGCTTACGTCTAAAATATTTTCTAAAAATTAATAAGTGCCAAATTTCAGCTCTATAGCTTTAACCCTACAACTGTCAATGTTAAATTTTTTCGATGAAAAGCCGTGTTTTGCGTTTTACAAGCATTTTTTCAAAAATTCGCCAAAAATAGTAATTCTATCCCAATCCAAAAGTGTTCCATAGCTTTTTTGTAGGAAAATGTTCAAGGAATTCATATATGCCAGTAAAAAATTTACTCATGTAAAATTGTACAAGTTATTAGCTCATGAAACAAATAATGTTCATTAACGGAAGAAAAAGTTTAAACTTTAGGCGTACATAACAAGTAGTAAACATTTTTTGTAATTTTTTCGTAAGTTTAAAAAAGTTTCGTAATTTAGTTCTAAATATATAACTGTATAAAAACATTTATCTATTTCAAATTTCTTATTTTGAAAACACCAGTTTTTATGTTCCAAATACACGATTGTTAACAAAACTAGGCCTAGTTGTAACGTAATTTACTAATATATGCTTTGCCCAAAAATGAAATATTATTATAACAAAGTGTAGAGAATAAATCAAAGAATTTAACTGTATATTTGTATATTACCATATCATAAAAGTGTTTTACTTAAAATCAATTGAATTACAAAAGTGAGCTGAAACAAATGAAATCTCGTGCGGACAAAGGAAATTCAAAATATGACCGTTGAAGACAATGGAAACAGCTTTGTTTTGCAATCTCAAGCGGTAGTATGAATTCTGCGCAAATATGAAATTTCAACTGCTGTTTGAATAACACCTAACCAATCAATTTTAGTTTGCTTTATACCAAACGAAAGATTGAACTTTGGTCTATAGATATAAAAAAGTCTATTGAAATAATTCGAATTATAAGAGATATCTCGAACGCAAAATGTGCTGTTTTATTGGTTGAAATCTGACCAATTGCAAGGGTCTACAAAACGCACCACAACTTTTGAACTATTTTTCCGATTTTTGATTGGATGGAAGTTTCAGATAGGTAACAGTGTGATGAATCCTTCAGTATACAGATATAACTCAGAAAAATACCGGGTGGGCTGTATTGAGAGACATAGAAACTGGAATTAAAGGTAGTCTCGGTGCATTAAAATTCGCGCGACATTGGCTTTTAGAAAACTCAAAAACTGCAACGATGATTACGTATGTAAATATACGTTTTAGAAAAAACTTGTAAATACAAAAGTTAAAGCATAGATCATTTACTTTCCAACGGTTTCTGAATTATTGCGATTGGATGATTTTTAGTGGGTGAAATATTCAATACAAGTTGAGTTGTCACGCACGGCGAAGTTCAGTGTTTTATGTGTGGAAAACTGCACAATTGTGCAGTTTAACAGTTCCAGGGTTAAGGAAAGAATACCAATTAATATTTATTGTTTTTAGGTGTAGTTATTACATTTTCAACCCTTAGCAGCATGTAACAAAAAGTAAAACTGATTTATTATTTATATGTATCTTGTAAGAAATAAATATACAATATTTCAGCTCTCTAGATTTAAGGAAAGTATAAAAATAAATATTTATTCTTTTTAGGGGTTATCACATTTTTACCCCTAGGAGCACGTAACAAAATGTAAAATTCATTTACTTTTTATATGTGTTTTGTAAGAAGTAAATGTACAAAATTTCAGCTTTAAAGAAAGTAAACAAAAACATTTATTGTTTTAGGGGATGTTTCAACCCTTGAAGGACAAATATTTTAAAATCCTATCATAGTGCACCTCTAGCGCCTATGAGCAATATGTGTACAAAATGTCATGTTCCTTGGCGGTATAAAATTAATTTTTATAGTTATTGGGGTTGTTGCTAAACCCCTTAGCAAAACTTGATAAAATGTAAAACTTGTTTATTTTTTAAAATATACCTTGTAAGAAATAAATGTACAACATTTTAGCTTTCTAGCTCTAAGGAAAGTAAAAAAACAATGTTTATTGTTTTAGGGGTTGTTTCAACCCTTTAAGGAAAAATATTTTAAAATCCTATCTCAGTGCGCCTCTAGCGCCTATGACAAATATGTGTACCAAATTTCACATTAATAGGCGCTAGGGTTTTTGAGATATATATCAAACAATATTTATTATTTCAGAGGTTGTTTCAACCCTTACAGGCCAAACATTTAAAAATCCTTTCTTAGTGTGCCTCTGACGTCTATGACAAATACATGTACCAAATTTCACGATCCTAGGAGGTAGGGTTTTTGTGATATATATAACAAACAATATTAATTTTTTTATGGGTTGTTTCAACCCTTACAGGCCAAACATTTAAAAATCCTTTCTTAGTGTGCCTCTGACGCCTATGACAAATACATGTACCAAATTTCATGATCCTAGGAGGTAGGGTTTTTGTGATATATAACAAACAATATTTATTTTTTAGGGGTTGTTTCAACATTTACAGGCCAAATATTTAAAAATTCTTTCTTAGTGCGCCTTTAGTGCCTATGACCAATATGTGCACGAAATTTCAAGTTCCTAGGTGTTATAGTTTTTGAGATTTCGTGATGGGTGAGTGAGTCAGTCAATGGTATTTCAGCTTTATATAATACTACCCCTAAACCCCCAAAATTACCCCTAAAAATTTGAATATCAAAATAAAATTTCTTTAGTTTTCCTATTTACATCACAAAGTATACACATGCCAAATTTCATCACTCTAGTTTCATGGGAAATGGGAGAATTAGTGATGATCAGTGAGTGAGCGAGAGAGGGCTTTGCCTTTTATATATTACTAGCTGCTGACCCGTACGGCGTTGCCCGTGGTGGTTGGTATTTTCAGTCTTTTTAACGTAATTGTATTCTTTTTAAGTGTTCAGTCAGTGAGTGGTATTTGGCTTTTATATATATAGATATTAAATAATAAAAGCACTACTGTCATAATAATAAAAGATCTGAAATTATGATTTTAGTACATTTGATCCCCCCAAACCCCTCCTAAACTTTCCAAATTTTTAAAACCCCTTTTTAGTGAACACTTATGGCCCTAGAGGAAGCTACATACCAAATTCCATTCCAATCCGTTCAGTAGTTTTGAAGAAATCGTGATTTAATAACTTTGATCCCTCCCAAACCCCCCCTAAAATTTCGAATTTTTTTAAACCCTTTCTTAGCGAGCGCCTATGAGCGCGCCAGCGCCTAGAGGAAGCTACATACCAAATTTCATTCCAATCTCTTCGGTAATTTTGGAGAAATCGTGATTTAGTAATTTTTACCCCCCAAACCCCCCTAAAATTTCCAAATTTGTAGAACCCTTTTTTAGTGAACACTTATGGCCCTAGAGGAAGCTACATACCAAATTTCATTCCGATCCGTTTGGTAGTTTTGAAGAAATCGGTTTTTAATAACTTTGATCCCCCCAAACCCCCCTAAAATTTCGAATTTTTTCAAACCCTTTCTTAGTGAGCACCTATGGCCCTAGAGGAAGCTACATAATAAATTTAATTTCAATCCGTTTGGTAGTTTTTGAGAAATAGTGATGAGTGAGTCAGTGAGTGAGTGAGTGGTATTTCGCTTTTATATACAGTATATTGATATAGAAAAAATAATAAATTATATAAAATAATAAATTAAATTGGGTAAAACCGTTAAATAAAATTAAAAATATTTGAGTCAAGACTAAATAATGAGATAGCCTGTATCACAGCTGTAATCACCTTCTTTACATAATGACTTGACATTGTCCAAAACAATTATCCAACGTTTGAGAACCAAAAACAGGTGAACAGTAATTTATTAGTGCATGGGAACTTTCAGTGAAGGTCAGGGTTAGATTTTGTTTGAATAACTTTGCTTTGTTTCCAACATTCAAAATGAATGTAGACACCAAGGCAACATTGAAAGATAAATGTTATCTTGACTCTGCATGTGTTCTGGGTATATTTATCAATACGGTTATTTGTTGTACGTATAGACTGTATGCTACTTTTGACAAACGAATTCTAAAACAATCTAACTAATCTATATATACAATCGACCACAATCTGCATTTAAAATTATTTTAGTGACGAATTAATTTTATAGTAAGAAAGAAATTTTTTTAATTTGACCTAAAAATTATTTTTAACACAATAAAAAAGCACTTCAAAGGAAAAACAATATTACTATTTCTTAACAAACATTGCTAAACACCAAGACACATAATTTTAGGATTTCTGTTAGTTGATTTATTGATTATCAATCAATTATTTGTTTATGCAGCTTAGAATTCTATGTCAAGTGTAAAATAATAGAATTTAAATTCAAGTGACAAAAGCAGTGAAGCTATAGTGTTGCATATCAATGTGCTTATATTATGTCAAGGTCAAATGTTTGTCCAGTGTGATCATTTATTAATCATCCAATTTATTCTTTATTCAAATCTATTTATATAAATAAAACTGTAAGGTCTGTCTGAGATTTAAAAATATAAGCTTTTTTCTAAGCTCATTATCAAAACCTAAACACTCATTTATACATTTTTTGTCTGTCTGTTTGGCCGGGTTAATCTCCGGATTGGCTGGACCGATTTTGATAAAACTTTCATTAACATTTAGAGGACTTTTCAGAAAATATTTTAGGCAATGTTTTATTCCGAAAATATTTAAAAAGATTTTGTGGATAAATGTTGGGGATATTGAGCGCCTATTTTGATCTCTATGTCTTGTATTTTGTACAGGTCACGGCTAACCCCACCACCAAACTTAGATCCAAGTGCCTCTGTTCTAATCAATCACCATTTCCATAAAAATTACTACAGTAGAACCCCTCTTAACATCTTGGATCAACCAGTCCTCGGATTAACCCATGGAACAACACAGTTTTTTTTCTCTTATAGATTATATTATGTAACTGGCCGAAGTCTCAAACATTGATTGTTTGACAGACATCTCCTGGAAAATAAAGCTGGTGGAAATAAAGCAACTTTAGGCGTGCCATGTGTTAAGTGTTGTGGCAGGCAGAACAGGGGAGGGATATCAAAATAGTGGATCCAAGACATTGGACCAAATTTTTGACATCTTAATAAAATAGTATTTTTACATAAAGTAGATTCCTCAATCACATCTACTTTCAAATTTTCCTTATATACGAAATATTAAGCCGTTCTTAGAGTTTTCATCCACCCTGTGTTTTTCAAACGGCAATGTACAAATTTGCTATTTTCCGTAAGATGCTAACTAGCGACAAAAACACATGTTTTACTGATGAGCAGTCAGCTGATTTGATTAAAAAAGCAAAAAGGTGATTCTTTGCCTACTAACCAAATGGCAGATTCTCCACATTTAAATATTCACAGAAATAGCCAATAAGAAATTACAATAATTAACAACACATTTTCTTAGTTTTTAGTGTCCCCTATTTCAATAATATTGCACACTAAATTTTTTGAAAAAATTGTGTTTCTGATCTTTAGTTTAGGTTTTTGTTTATCAGTAGGCCTAAGACATTGGACGGTTCTTTTTAATCTTTATTACAATTCCTGTTACATTGTAAACTAAATAATTAAATTTATACATTTGATATTGTTCACCACCTTAAATTTGAGGATATGTTTAATTCTGCATATTTATTAAAAATATATTACAAATCTAAAATAAGGTAGGCCTGTAGTAATAAGGGGTAAGAAGTATAGTATACTATAAATAATTGTATTAAAACTTCTTGTCAGAAGAATATAAAATGAATGTACAACATTCAACCTTCAGGTGAGGAAACAGTTTGAGTATGAGTATTTGTTTATTTATTAAGAAATGTTGGAAGCAGTTTCTCAAGATTAAAAGGCCATGAGTAATTGTTGGTATTTGATTTCCTGTGAGTACTTAAGTAAACCTATGTTTGGATATTGGCTAATGGCACTACCTTTCTTAATGACACAGTTAGCCTACACTGTAAACTTCTGTCATGGTCAGTTAGTTTCAAATCAATCATGTGCAATAGTTAATCTTTTTTCACAATTGTATGTTTCAAGGAACAAGTTCTTATTTTTTAAATCCACTTATTTTCCCAATAAACTAGAGATGTGCGAGTTCAACAAGGATTCTGTACTACCAGCCATCCTAGTTTTACTGAAATTATATGTGTGATTGGTTTAATACATCACACTGCCTATTTAAAAAATAGCCATGGCAGGAATAAATTATAAATTGGTCATAAATTGGTGGCCGGGACGAGTGATAGTGAGGAAACGGCTCCCAAACACAGTACGACTGTACACAGAATAAATGATTAACATATCCTACATATAAAAATGAATATTTGTTTGCTTGTTCGTATTCTATACATTCTATGCATTCCTGTGCCATTCTATGTGCCGCAAAAAAAATAACAAAGATGCGCCATTTGCATGTAGGTTTGAATTAATCATCCCAAATTTACATCTCGGCAGATGTGACTAATTTTATTAAATAATTCCACTAGCAGTGCCCTGCATGAATATAGTTGAAAATATTGCATATCCCAAAGCACTTGAATAAACCTTTTCTAACTTAATTTAATGCACAAAAAATGATTGTCTTTAATTTATTTTGTACATGTATGTACCTACTAAGATATATAAAAAGGGACATTGCAACACATGCCGGGCACAACTATTATTTCAAAAAGTTGTGGCCTGCAACAACACAGATTTTTTGTTTAAACTTTAACTTAAGTAGTTTTTTTTTTTAAATAGTGTTTTATAAATTTTTTAAAAACTGCATATCGCAAAATTCTTTAAAAATTTGTTTTGGTCCTTATAGAAAGCCCTATCTAAAGATACCCCTACATTACACTATTATATAAGAACGGGCCATTCTGTATCAAATCGTCCAATGAAAATCTACATGTCTCAGATTTACAACGATTTTTGTATACTAGTTTATCATGTATCACTATAATAAGAAAAAGTAACTTTTCTTGAATCTAATCAATATGTCACAAAAACATATATTAAAAAATTGTTTTGAGGTTGTCATGTTGGATATCAAATGAAAGTCCATAGGCATAGCTTTAAAATGAGCTATCGAACATCCCTCTAGATTTGGTTGCAAATCTACGAGCATTTTGTGATCTAAAATAATGTAAAATGTATGGAAAATTTTCAAAAATCAATATTAAAAAACTACACAAGTAAAAAATTGATCTGCAATGTTTTAGTTGGTATAAATAATATTCTTAGATTAATGTAAGTCTGAAACATAGCGGTTAAGTAAGGCCTCTGGTGATTTTATATGGAAGTAGCTGACCCGTACGGCATTGCCCGTGGTGGTTGGTATTTTCAGTCTTTTTAACTTAATTTTATTCTTTTTAAGTGTTCAGTCAGTGAGTTTTATTTGGCTTATATATATATATAGATCTTAAATAATAAAATGCACTATTAATTGTCATAATAATAAAAGATCTTAAATTATGATTTTTGTAACTTTGATCCCCCCAAAACCCTCCTAAAATTTCGAAATTTTTCATATCCTTTCTTAGTCAGCACCTATGGCCCTAGAGGAAGCTACATACCAAATTTCATTCCAATCCGTTCGGTAGTTTTGAAGAAATCGTGATTTAATAACTTTCATCCCCCCAAACCCCTAATAAAATTTTGAAATTTTTCATACCCTTTCTTAGTCAGCACCTATGGCCCTAGAGGAAGCTACATACCCAATTTCATTCCAATCCGTTCGGTAGTTTTGAAGAAATCGTTTTTTAATAACTTTGATCCCCCCAAACCCCCCCTAAAATTTCAAATTTTTTCAAACCCTTTCTTAGCGAGCACCTATGGCCCTAGAGGAAGCTACATACCAAATTTCATTTCAATCCGTTCGGTAGTTTTTGAGAAATCGTGATGAGTGAGTCAGTCAGTGAGTGAGTGAGTGAGTGAGTGGTATTTCGCTTTTATATATATAGATTACCTGAGCTAGGAAAACATGATTTTCGACAGACAAACAAATGATCTTATAAAGGTTCCGTTTTTACCTTATAATGTACGGAACCAAAAAAACTTACTTTCTCAACTTTGCTACGTTTAATTTTTTTGAACATAATTAATAATGAAGTAATTGTTTTTAGTTTAAATGAAGCAGGTAGGCCTATAGGTCAATTACTAGAATCAAGGATTACTAGAATCAAGGATACGGCAGTTGAATACTGAACTAATACAGCTGCTCAGTGCTGGTGCTATGAAAATGTTGATCGGATTGCTAGTAGCAATACCAAAAACATCAGATTTATATAACATTGGTTTATATAACTATTTTACAGGCATGTGCACCTTATTATGTTCATGGTTGTGGCAAATTTACTGCATAGGTATAAAAACAAATATTGTAATAATTATTCCAGATACAACCTGCTAAACTCAAAACGGGAGGAGGTTTATGTTTTCAGAGCCCATTCTCATAACACCCTCCTCCACTGTCTGTCCCCTCATGCACGAACCGTTTATGTGTGGTTAATTTACCTTTACTACACTATACTATTATAATACATTATTTCAGCTTACCTTTTCTTTGTATGATAACCCTAAGTAGAGGCCTTGCATTTTGTAACGCTCTACCAAGATTGTCATCATTGTTGATAGGTAGCAAGTCTCCATCGCGCGGATCTGTATACGATATGAGGAATGCAACATCGCCTAATTGGTGCAGTCGTTCAAGAAGTCCGTGAAATTCGTCATATTTCATTGTTGTTGCACGGGACACGGCAAACCTTCGAAATTCTGCATCAAACTGTAAACAAGAGCATTGCCCTTTTAATCGTGTATGTCTAACCTATACATTACAAAAATTAATCTTCTGTCAAATATTTAGATTAGTGTCATAATTAATTGCAATCATAGCGAGATAATAACCTACTTGAGATTATTAACTTTACAAAAATCTTGTTAGAGCCAGGCCTGCAGAATATGTCCGAACGCCCGAACGAGGTTCGGGGGAAATTGGGACTGAGCTGGGGAAATTTTGGCAGGGGAAAATCCAACAAAAATAAGGAAAATATAATTATTTTGGAGAAAAATAGATAAGAAATGAATGGGAACAAAGATCAGCTTAATCGGTTCGTATGATACATATATACAAACACAACAACACACACACACACACAAAGTGTGTTGTCTCCTTGTCTGCTCTCTGTTGCAAGTCGGAGGAGTCGGACAGGGTTCCTATTTAATTTTCAACGCACAAAATATCGTACAATGGAGCCGCGATAACGGCATTAAATCTTCACCGCACAAAATATCGTACGGCCGAGCCGCCGATACGATATTTTTGTGCCGGTTGATGAATGGCAGTTTCCTGATGGGCGTTCAAATACACTCGTTGGGTATTAAAAAATAATTATTATGATACCGTTATGTACATTTTGATTAGTTTCATACAAATGATATTATTCAAGCGATTAGAATTAAATCATATTAAACCAAATTATACGATACTTAATGTATAGGTATTACCGATGTTTTTAAATTTTCTTTTACCGAAATTCGAAATCAGTCTTTATCAGTAAAATGTGTACAATGTGATGTGCGTACTCATTTTTTATTACGTCGGCTTGCATTAAAATGCCGAAGTTGAAATGATGTGATAATTTTGTGTGCGTCAGTTTTCCTGTATGTGCGTCAGTTTTCCTGTATGTGCATCAGTTTTCCTGTATACATGGTATAAGCACTCACAGACGTCGTAGAAAACTTCTGTTGGTACAAAAATCTTCGTAATTTTATTGCGGAGAGTTGAAAAGCTTTTGAGCTTTCTAGCGTGAGGCGGAGCGCGTCAAGATCACATTTTTGGGTAAAAATTATGAAAATTCAGTGTGGGGCTACCGTTTTATATGTTTTTGGGTACAAAAAAAAAAACAATTTGCGAGTTAAAAAGTCGTAGAGCGTTCGAGTCACGTTTTTGGATCAACATTTTGAAAATTCAGTGTGGGACATCGTTTTATATGTTTTTGTGTACGGGAAAACCGATTTTTGACATTTAAAAAGGCGTGACGCGTCGGGATCACGTTTTTGCATCAACATTTTGAAAATTAGTGTGGGGTATCGTTTTATATGTTTTTTGGTACGGGAAACCCGATATTGACAGTTAAAAAGCCGTAGCGCATCGGGGTCTCGTTTTTGGTTCAACATTTTGAAAATACAGTGTGGGGTAACGTTTTATATGTTTTTGGGTACAGGAAAACCGATTTTGACAGTTAAAAAGTCGTAGCGCGTCGGAATCACGTTTTTGGATCAACATTTTGAAAATTCAGTATGAGGTATCGTTTTGTATGTTTTTGGGTACCGGTACGGGAAAACCGATTTTGACAGTTAAAAAGTCGTAGCGCGTCGGAATCACGTTTTTGGATCAACATTTTGAAAATTCAGTATGTGGTATCGTTTTGTATGTTTTTCGGTACGGGAAAACCGATTTTGACAGTTAAAAAGTCGTAGCACGTCGGGATCACGTTTTTGGATCAACATTTTGAAAATATAGTATGGAGTATTGTTTTGTATGTTTTTGGGTTCGGGAAAACAGATTTTTCACATTTAAAAGTCGTAGCGCGTCGGGATCATGTTTGAATCAAAATTCATTGTGTGGCATCGTTTTAAATGTTTTTGGGTACGGGAAAACCGATTTTGACAGTTAAAAAGTCGTAGCGCGTCGGGGTCTCATTTTTGGATCAACATTTTGAAAATTCAGTGTGGGGTATCGTTTTATATGTTTTTGGGTACGGGAAAACCAATTTTGACAGTTAAAAAGTCGTAGCGCGTCGGGATCGCGTTTTTGGATCAACATTTTGAAAATTCAGTATGGGGTATCGTTTTGTATGTTTTTGGGTTAAGGTAAAACCGATGTTGACAGTTAAAAAGTCGTAGCGCGTCGGGGTCTCGTTTTTGGATCAAAATTTTAAAAATACAATGAGGAGAAAGTTTTATGTGTTTTTGGGTATGGGAGAAGTGATTTTGACAGTTAAAAAGTCGTAGCGTGTCGGGATCACTTATTTTTTAACTAAATGTAACAAATGAAAAGTAATTGTTAAGTTTAATTTTCTTTCAATTCGTATGATCTGTCCGGACGATTTTCAGTAGTGACTGTGGTAGGTAATTCGGTAATTGAATTGGAACTAATTAAACATAACATTTAACTTTGTTTTAACTCCTTAAGTATTAGGCCTGTGTTACACTGTAAATTATTTTATAAAAGATGGTATCCACCTATATAAAAGATTTGAAAAGTGATTCTCTTTTATGAAAGGTAAAATGCCAACCTCTTAAATTTTATAAAAGAAATGTTATAAAAGAAATATATTATAAAAGATGGCCCATTACACTATCAAAGATCTTTGTCAAAGAACTTTTATAAAACATATTCTATAAATTATTTTACAGTGTAATACTCGAGCCTTAGGCCTACTTTTAAACATAATAAAATAGCAATAATCAAGTTGTATTTTTTTGTTTTAAACCTTTTGGGATCATCTGAAGATATTTCACTATAGATATTTAATTTCACCGTAGTTAATTAAGTAAAAATAATGCTATTATTATTTTTTTTAAAGATTTATATTGGAATTTATAGTGAATATAATAAAAATTATTAAAACATAAGGTCAATAAATATGATGAAATAGATAAACAAACTGTGTTAATGTCTGGCGCATCTGTAGCGAATAGCGATCAATTTTGGCTAAATTTTTGGTGAAAAAAGTGTGTTCTGGGGAAATTTTGTGTGCTAAAATATTTTCTGCACCCCTGGTTAGAGCATTATTAAAATATTTCATACAACTATTATAAACATAATTGTTCTTTTATAAGACCATTGTGTGTGTATATTTTATTGCCTAAACAGAAGTAAAATTTTATTTACGTAGGTCACCTAATTTTAGCCAAGTCTAAGAATCATACATGTACATACAACCTACACGAAAATCAATTTATTGCAGTACAAAACATATAACAATAAGAGTATTACAAGTTGAAGAGAAACTAGGCCTAAAAATAAGTTGTAACTTACCTATGGTAAATATTATACAGCAAGTTGTAGGTTCAATGCCAGTGATATAATTGATTATAAAAATCGAGATGATAGTCAAAAAACAAAATTAATTTACTAGTTTTTTTGCCACAATATTAAAACTAGTTAACAAAATCTGGACAATTGACAATCTGAACAAAACACATACCGTACCTCTAAATATTACCAACCACATTCAAACGATGCAGAAACACTAGCATCATATCAACCAATGGTCTCATCCTCATCACCCAGCATCGTTTGAATGCAATTTTACGGACACGTTTTAATTTTTCACACTCCAAAAGAAGACGCATGATGGTCAGAAATATAGAACCGTATGGACAAAGTGGTCGGTCTCCAATCCACATCAGAAACCTTTTTGTCAGCATGATGGAATTGCCGATGAGAAGGAGAGATTCCTACTTCATCTCAACAACTTCGGCAGTTTGAAGATATGAAAGAGGGGACTTTCGTACATATTAGTAATAATATTGTGAATTATTTGTGGCCCAGAAACAACTTAAAAGAGTTGGTAGAGTTTTGTACACCCTGTATACTTTGGTTTCTAAAATACAACTTAAGTAATAAGGAATACTATAAGCTTACTGGTGATATTGTAGTAGGGTATGAAACCATTTAAATTTAAAAAAGTGGGTACAAAAATCACCAGATTTTTACAATAAACTGTCCTATGTTGTTTATAAGAGAAAGAAAGAAATGTTGATAACTTCAATCAGAATTTCACAATTGACTGCGATATTGCCGATATCGATATTTTGTTTCGATAATATCGTGATTAGAGCTTGATATCGATAGCAATATCGAATATCGTAAACTTCTCGATATCACAACAACCCTAGGCGTCGCACATTTGCGGCAGCAGTCTGTGGATAGAAACCGGCCATCTCATAATTGCGACGCTAGTCTATGCGTATGGAAAATTATTAGTACTGTATGGTTGTAGCGAACGTGTTGAAAACCAGTTAAATTTATCCTACATCTTTTTCACTTGTGTAGGCTAATTTAAGTTTGTTTAGGTAGAGCGAGTAGATTGGAGGGCGAATTCTGTAATTTATCTACTTTCTTATGAATAGGTTTTTAGCCTTGTACAGAAATGCAAAGAATCATGGTGATAATAATAGATGAGTGTGTAACAACTGTAGGCCTATCTAATTCATTTAGTATCTCTACCTTCAAACTTTTAGAATATCATTACTGATTGATATGGCATCAGCTGACAATCTTTTTGTAGAAAAATAATGCTACTAACATTTTAATTTTCATATGCTATATCTTATAAAATTGACACAAAAAGGAGAGTTAGGCTATGTACAGATTCCTCACGCCAGCAATGCACCCCGAGAGGGGAAGTAAGGCCCGGTCCCCACGCTGTGTTTGTTGTGTCCAACGTCACCAGTACAACCTCAATAAAAAAAAAATAGACCTCTGTTCTATACTGTACACCCTAGTTTGTCACTGTAATGTAACGGCAAATAAAAGTGATAAACACATTTTTCTTAGTGAACAGGACGTGTAAAAATTAGTTGTTTTATTTATAAATATATACAAGTGTCACAAAAAAAACCTTATCGTGCTATAATACAGGATCGGATTCTATGCATTATAATAAATTAAAATATTCAGAAACATTTTACGAATTCGGGTTAGTTTATTTTAGTTTTTTGTTAGTTTTTTATACTGGAAATATGTGAACCAAGGGTTGACAAATCTTTTGCGCATGTGTTAAAAAATTATGAGGAGAATGCGTTCTTGGAATCGACAAATAAAGAGAGCAGGAAGGCAGGAAATATTTCCTGAGATACCCTTCCCGTTACATCATCCTATTTACTTTTCCCACACAAATTTCGTATGTGTATTAACTAACTTTAACCAATCTGGCGACTAACAATACAATGTTAAAACAATACAAAACCTAAAACTAACTTTAACCTAACTAAACTTTAAATAATACAGTATGATTAAAACAAGATAGTATTATGGTGTCATTAGATCTACGGAACAGCCAAGATCGCACCAAATCAATGTCAAACAAGCACCAAATGTATTCATTACAGGAATTACCTTCCTCCTGACTAAACAAAAGGTCGTACAGAAAATTGTTTCAAATAAAAAAGTTAATTCCACTAATTATCAACAACTTTCTCGCAGAAAGTTTTCTTTTTGCCTAAAAATACAAAAATTTCTCGCTTTGAACATTATTGTTGTCATCACTTTTATTTTATAAAAAACTTAGTAAAATTTTGCATCACAGTTATAACATTTTATAATTTTATATGAAACAAAACCTTACTTATTTATAGATATTTGTCATAGTTTTCTCTAAAATGTGAAATACTTTTTTATAAAAAGGTTGTAAGCAAGTACATAAAGTTATAAGAATGTGAGCGCTGTCTATTTCCTCAGTTAAATGTTATTTGTGGACCTATTTTTTTGTGGAATTGGTTGTACCGCCAAGGCAGGTTTAAGGAGAAGTAGACTGTAGAAGGGATGACTCGCTCATTAGGCCAAGTGCACTCCTAGTTTGCTCGAACTGTAGGCCTACTATTGCCCACATACAGAGATATTAGTAAAACCTGGCAGACATAATGCCTGTGTAGGCTATATTTATTTACTTCTGTAAACTTATATATATTTAAATGAAAGAATTGTTAATATTGATGATTGAGGACACTAACAATCACAATCCGTTTTGACGTTGATGTGATTTTTGTAACTGATTGAACGGTACTATAGAAGTTGATATGCTGCAGCTACAGCTAGTGGCGAGTTACAAGAATAGATGGAGTAAAAATATAATTTGGGCTCAAATACCTATGTATACCAATTTTCATAATGATCGATTGAACGGTATAGATGTTGATGTGATGTATCCCCATCTAGTGGTGAGTTACAACAAAGTGGATAGCATGAAACCCTTTTCTGTGAAAAAATATAGGCCTATATTATGTGCCAACTTTCGTGGGGAGATCCATTTTCATATAATTTGAATGAAAATAAATGTTATATATATAGGCCTATAGCCTATATTGTTTGAATATACTTGAGAACAATGCTTATAATTAGTCATGGAAACAGGAGAGTTTAAGTTAGGTTATGGTATGATTTATAATATTATTAATAAAAGTAAATTTTATTTAATATTGTCTGTAGATCTAACTTATATATTTGAAACAAGTTAGCATCACAAGTTAATTTAGGGTTGAAGCAATTTAAAATTAAACATTTCTAAAATGTATATCTTATATAGACTATCTAGCTTTTGTAATGTAAAGGCCTATTCAATAGGACTATTTGGTGAACTTTTAGAATAGGTAGCTACCTCTACTTGTTGAAATAGCTTAAGTTGAAGACCTTTTTATAGGAAAGTAAGAATTGCTATCAACTTGTATATCATGTATACAATCTGGGAACACACTGTGTCTAGAGAATGTAGGCCTAGTTGAGGTTTTTTTTTTTTTTGTTCAGCTTGCAACCCAGCCAGCCCTGATAAAAGAAGTAGGCCCTATTGGTATTTAAAAATTTCTTCCAATATTTTAAATTAGCCTATATGGTATAAGTGGGAGATAATTCAATATTATCAGGGCTTTATTATACTTGTTTTATTCAGTTTCTACAGTAAATATCTAGACTACCATTTACATTATAAATACAGGCTTATACTTATTTTGTTTGTCATGTTTATTGAAGACTCATATAGGCCTACCCCTATTTTAAAAATAATAGCGTATAGGCTATTATTTTACAAAGTAGGCTAATGCATTCAATTGTTTTACGGGTTTAGACCTAGGATAGTTTTATGAAGTATCTATCCTCACCCATAGTGATAGATAGGCCTAACTCTTAGTTTAAGTTTACACTTTATTATAATTCTTTTAAAAAATGGGCGCAACTTTACTATTCGACTCTAGGCTAACCTAGAGGTAACAGAAGTGCAAAAATAATAATTAAAAAAATACCTAAAAGTTCTAACCTAACCTATTTAGTCACAGTATGTTTACCTGTATTCAACATTTAACAGTGGAATGTTAAAGAACATCAGTTGTCTGCAAAAATATTAGGCTAAAGTAGAATAGTAAAGTTACGCCAAAAATGTTATGTATAGGCTAGGCTATAATACATTAAATACAAAATATAGTTCCTTTAGTTTGTGTGATTTAATAATATTGTGGCAGGTGATAACTGAAGTAGAGCATTTTTTTATATTGGTTGTAAACCAGCCATGATAGAATAAGTAGTGGCACAGTGTAGTAAATATTAAAAATAAAGTGATAAATACCATTTATTTTGTTTCTTAAATAGTTGTAGGCTAGATTTAGCCGACGAATTTACATTGCAGTTAGTTTATTAAATGAAAATTCAAAAGATAGGTAGGGGCCTAGGCCTACTAAGTTAAGGCCACAAGTTATGGTGAGGCGGATTAAGTTATCGCCAAAAAGTTGTTAGTTTAAAATAAAAACCCAAGTTTAAACAATGGTGTTTCTCTTTTCCAACAATGATGTTAAATGACTAATGTTTAACACATCAGTGTAGCCTAGGCCTACACAATTTTTTATTTGGCTTAGCCTACTTGTAGCTTTAAATATTAAATTAAATAACTAGAAAAAAGATAATCAACTACCAGAGTTATCATGAGTATGACTGGGTCTAACATTAGTTATACTTCGTTTCATTTAATCCAAGATTTAATTTACAAACAAAATTATTTGTCATAGGGTAACCAAAATATAAACAATAAACTTCACATACAAAACATACTAATTTTTGTTTCACGTGCTTAAAATATAAAATAATTCATTGACACAATTATAGGAAGTTAAAATAATTTTTTAACCGGTTAAATTAATTTAGGGCTTTGGGAAGGTCTACCTGTAATTAATGCTATGAGGTTAAACAAATCTTAAACCTAATGCAATGTTTAATGAAATGACCCACCTTGCTCTTCACCTCCACAGTTGTTCCATTGTAAATTTTATGATGGCTTTTCGAATGTCTTGACATATCGAAAACATTGAACACATACACTCGTCCACTTTTCAAACACTCAAATCTAAAAATTACTAATAAAACTTAAGAAACAACAACCTTAAAACTAGTCACAGCATTTTCTACGGAATTCCTCATCGACTCGTCATTCGGTCGTCAATGAAATGTGACGTCACAATTTACACTTATAGAAGAACACCTGCTTCGCCCTTTTGAGGCCTGTTGCATTGTATAAATTTAATATAATAATATATGCTATGCAATTGTGCAGTGACATAATGTATGTGCAATACATAAATAACTGTTATTTGACTATAGATAAGAAAGTTATAATTTTGGATCTCAGGCATTCATTTCTTGATTTTAAAATTTAAAATATATCAATAATAATAACAATTAACAAACCTTAACTTTAAATAAATTTCCTAGACATCAACTTAATATTTAATCAATTTGATTTAGACATTTTTGTGATTTTTAAGTATTTAAAGAATAGTTTTTTTTATGTATAACTTTTAAGCCTACATGTTTTATTTATTATCTTATTTACTAAAATATAAATATATTATATTATTTATTTCAGTGATTCAACTAATCATCTGTGCTTTTTTTTTCTTCTTGATGCCTATATTATGAAGCCAAACTCACTGTACAGTATTTCTTTTTTCCATTTCGAGCACTTTTTTATCACTGATCAGTGATTGTTCTTTAATAATTTTTTTTATTTTTTGTTAGTAGGAAATTTTCACTAAAATTATCTATGCTGGAATGAACAATAAACGCATATAAAAATCAACTTGTGAGCCACGGTGGCCGTGGTTGTTAAAGCGTCAATGCTTTATCAATCGTCATGGCAACCATCAATGGAAAAGGTCCGGGTTCAATTCCCATTGACCCCGGATAATTTTCTAAATGGTTTCTTAACAGACATCGTTGGCTGTGGTTCGGATTCCATGTAAAACTGTAGGTCCCGTCTTCATTAGCCTTAAGTGCAAAACAGCAGGACGTTAAAAAAAAAAAATCAACTTGAGAATTGAATAGTATTGAACAGGTATTAATCGTAATTAATACTAGAAGAAAGACTAAGCTTTGAACAAAATAAATTAGTTTCAAAATGCTACTGAAAACATCAAAACGCAGTTAAAGTGCAAAGACAGTTTAGGCTGGAGTTTCAAAAAAAAAAATCACTCATGCAATTTACCATAACTGAATTAGAGACAAATTTGAAGCCGACGAACTGTTGTTTTTGAAAGACGTTTTGGAAGACTTCACAAAGGAAGAGGGAATACTGGAAAAGTGTCACTGAAACCCATAGACGTCGGTGGGATGAGTTCTTCGCTAATGTAGTTTTCTAAAAAATGTCTGCCCAACGCATTATTTGAAGCGCTATCAATGGAAAAGTTATATTCCAAGATGTCCATGCTATTAATAAATATTATCTAGACCTAAAAGTGGAGTTTTGCAAGGGGTACTTGTTAAGATGTAGAAGAGACAATCTTTCCAACAAAGATGTGAAGTAATGTTGATTAGATTTGAATGTTGCTACTTTCAAATTTAATAATACATTTAAACATAACAATTAACTGCATTTACTGGGTATGCATTAATCCCCATCAGTGTCTCCAGGTGTGAGGATTTTCAGGGCTGCAAAACTGAGGTGGGATTTCATTAGGATAAACAAAATTTATCTTGTTCCAGAATGTCACTCTGCATCATAGAAAACCTAAAGTCAGGAATCCATTAAATAGAAGAAGAATAAAATAGTTTCAGGGTCCACTGTTTAAACTTTTACGTAAAGAGAGTGTGCGAAACAGATTTATACCCAATTTCCTTTCAATACTTTAGTTCATAATTTAACACTCCATTGGTGGCGCTGGATCTATGAGATCCAGGCTAGTTGTTTTTCTCTCTGCCCCTACTGCATGGTGGGAAACATACGTCTCCCCTCCTATCCTCCTGTCTTGTGGAGTTATACACGCCAGTACTGAATTAACCTTGGTTCTACACACATCCAGGCGCTATAGTGACAGTTGGGATCTGATAGATACCATGCCACCAAAATTGAAAGTATTTTCAGTTTTACCGTTTTTGTTCATTTTGTTATCCCAACTTATACTTTCTTTTCATGTATTATCTCAGTATAATTAGTTTGATGTCTATTCTGCATTTAAAGTGATTGTTTGTTTTTTTAGCAACAGTTTAGGTGATTGATTTTCAATTGGATCTGAGAGATCCCGCGCCACCAAGTATGTCCCTAAAAGGGGCGCCACCATTTGAGTGATATGCAGTCTCCAAAACACCTACAGATTTTGGACCCCACAAGTGGGAAGAAATAAGAAATTCAATCAATCTCACAAGTTGTATCAGTTTTTGAAAGAATGCAATAACAGACATAGGTGTAGTGGAACTGGATAGGGAATGGAGCGTTTTAAGTTTTAAGAAACACTGAAATTGTCACTGGAGAAGATAAAAGCACATTGACTTATTGGAGAAAAGTAGTCTAAATAAATTTTAAAAAGATCAAGAAGTAAAATTTAAGTTTAAACATTTTAGTTAATATGAATGATTATGTAACTATCATTTCAAAACATTAGATTTAAAAGTAATATACTGTAATATGTTGTTGCTCTGCCTTGACAAACAAAATTACCAGGTACCCTACCGGTAATTCATTTGTATAAAATATTAGGTGAGTTAGTATTATGTTATTGAAACTAGCCTTAAAATTTGTTTATATTTCAGGTATTTGAAGGTTTATACTGTTGCAGGGTAATTTTGTGTTAGTATTGCTGGGGAAATTTTGGACTGATTGGATGTGGGAAATTTTCATAGCATCTGGTGGCATAAAAATATTTTTTGATCTAGAGACACTGTCTCCTATGTGATGGTAAAACATAATGTTAAGTTTTTCGGGAGCTACAGTATTATGCGGATTATTATCTAGATGATCAATTAGATCATTTCTTTTTTGACTCTACTGCGACTGGTATCTTTTACTTGAACCTGCAATGACAGCCTGCGATACAAAGAAATAAGATTTTGACATAAGGACTTTAATTAAAGATGATGAGTTCTATTTTAAGCAAAATGGAGCACCTTACACTACCATCACAATGTTAGTCCCTATCTTGATAAGATCTTGTCAAATAGGTGGATTGGATGAAGAGGTTTCATAGAATATTATGCGCGTTCACCAGACCTTCCATCACTTGATTTTTATAGTGTCACTTTAAAGATTGAGACTGAAATGTTTGAGATTCCAAATCTTTACACTGTCAGCAGCCTGTCAATTTAAACTCCAACACTATAATTATTTAAGGAGTGAATCATTTTTGGGATTACCATTAAAGGTATATAATAAGTTTAACATTATTGTACATATTATGAAGAGTATAACAAAACTCAACAAAAAAGTTGTGGTGGAAAATCTAGATGCTGAAAAATTGGTTTACCATGCTCCACTGCTTGTGGATATTATCATGGTCAGTCAAATTTACATTCTATAACTCATATGATTGAAAATACCTACTAATATTTTCACATCAGATATAAACCCAGTTGATACTTTATCTGCAAATATAATAAAAAATGAAGTTGATGATACAAACTATTTACTAAAACCGATTGAGGACTAAATAGAATCTTATCTATTTTCTAAATTAAACCAATGATTTCACCATCAAGAAGCCATATATAAAATTGCATTCTTCCTCCAAAGCGTAATCAATGCTGTTTTTCAGAGCCTACTTCCTCTGCGCTCTATGACAAAAACGGTTGGTTCTTCAAAATATGTTTATAAAGCCTTTTGCGTAGGAAATTTTGCATCTTTAGTATGGTATTAAACTCACAAGCGAGATTTTGTGACCTTTAACGTTGAATATTTTGCAACCCCGGCATGATATTTACTTTTGACACTTTATTTATATTGCCATAACGAAGGTGTACAGAAAAACATAAACTGAAATTTTTTAAAAAGATTACACCTAAAAGTATTGGTGTAGCAAGTGGCAATCATAAGACTTCTGCTAATACTTGCATATTTTAGATATTATATGCAATAATAATTGCATTTTGTAGAAATACTTTTAATTACTATATTCTCTATAACCATAAAAAAAAAACATGGGATAATGTTAGTGTTGCATGTTGCAATATTTATTTACATTTAAAGATAAGGGACTTGAATTAAAATTTTTAAGGCTAGTTTGTAGGGTAATGTATTTGGGTGAACTCTTTTACCTCAAATATTTTAAGAATTAAATTGTCTTAATTGCATACGAATTTGTAATATGGTGCCCTTGGAGAAATGTTTCCAAAAAACTGTTGTTTTTAAACAAGATTTTAGGACACTTCTTTTTAAAACATTTAACTGTAAATAAAGTGAACTTTTGCAGTACAGTACTTAATTTTGTTATTACGGTACTTTATATTTTTTTCAGAATTAAATTCAATATATTGATAAAAATGTTATTGAGAACATTTTAACCCAATTCTGATTCACTGAAAACATAAAAATCTAATTTGAACCTGAAATGAGAGTGTACCTAGGTTATTTGAATTTGAAACACTTTGTTATAACGAGTTCGGGAAAATATTTATTTTCATACATAAATGAATTGTAACATGAGATTATACAAATTTGTACATTTAAATAAATACTTTTTTTATTCCAGGCTGGTCGTTATCGTCTCATTTATACATAGACAAAAATCTTAACTCTAAAATCACAAAATCAAAGCAATACCTAGCTGAATTTAACTTTTTATAAATCTTCTGTACAGAGTCCATTACAGGAACCATATGTTTTTAGCTATAACGGCCTAGTGGTGAGTCTCTTAGAGTGGGGGGTGTTCTCCGATAGAATTGAAAGTTTAGTTGCCACAAGGTGGTAGGCCTCCAAACTCCGTACTTTTGTCCCCCAGCAGTTTTTCGTAAGCAAGTCTAGGTACGAATGGTGCGACAGATTCGGCACAAAGATCTTATTTTCATCCAATCAAAATTCATGTTTGCAAGAAATACAATTGTAAATAGCATCGGATCTTTTGCAAAACTATGGATACTTTTCTCATAAACGATGAAGCCCATTTTAGGCATTTTACCCTAAATTGGTTCGTTAACAAGCAAAACCGAAGGTACTAGTGTCGTGACAATAATCAGGATGTTACGTGACTTCCCTCTACATAGGCCACAAGTGATGGAATAGAGTGCGTAGGAATTAATTTTTTTTTTTTTAGGAAAACAACGTAAATCAGAGTGCTACATAACGATGCTCCAAACATTCTTCTTCCCACAAATTAGACATCTCACATGGGCAAAGACGAGCGAATGGCTTTCAACAAAATGGGGCTACTGCACATACATTTAGAGTTTACAAGAAGAGTTTCCAGGACACCGCATTCCTCTGACCTAGATACTTCTTTCTGTAGGTACACGTCAAGTACCGAGACAAAAATCCAGGAGGATATCGCCTGGAGAATGTCATAAATGTTAATTGACGCTTCTAGGACTTTTGACACCGGCTGCAATCTGCATAAACATAAATGGCCACCATCTGTTGTGTGACATGATCTTCAAAAGATAAAACCAAAATATGTCATATTTACATTAAATTTTTCATAAATAAAAAAATGTTTAAGGAAAATTGCCCGAGTATTACTTTTTTGAAAACCATAAGATTCCTGCGACAGACCCTAAATAATGTACATTAGTAGTGAATTACATCATCCAAATTGAACTAGAAACAAATTGTTTACAAGAAGTACGTAGGCTATTGTATTATGTAGTTAAATAATATCACCTCTTCTCCCTTAAATAAAGACTACTGTAAATAAATACAAAGTGTTGGAAAAATAATACTTAATAATACAAAACGTTTACTAATCACAAACCAATCAAATAGCTTTATTAGTGACATAATAAAAATAGAATATTACATTTGTGAAAATAACACTAAGAACAATGTATTAGTACAGTATTTGCAAAATGTTAACTTTTAAAAATACTGTAGCCTATATAAGATTATGAGTTTCAGTAAACAACTTTTGTCTTTAACTAACTACGAAGATTATTACAAAATGGGATTTTGGATGTATTTTAAAAACAATTTAGGTACATTTGTAAAGTAAACGAGTTACTAACATTATGAAAAATATTAAGTAAATCAAATATATACAATAAAGCTATAACTCATGTGTAATAACAAGGCATTAGCCTCCAGTCTCAACATTGTTTCAAACATTGGCTTTTCATTAAATATAAAAATAGCACGAACCAAAAGTATTTTGTTTAGTGTTATCATCTTTTTATTCTAACATTTAAAATAAGATTTCAAGATGTTTACTGAAACTTAAAATTGCACCTCCCTCGCTTACACCACGTATATCAAACTTGCAACGAAAACAAGTGATGTTTATTTTAAATAAATACTGTTTATTAAATAACCTGCCAGTTTATAATACTTCTTGCAGTACTTCAGCATCCTAAGTGACTCCAACACTATCAGTAACACTGTGAACTTCATTTTATAAGGGCGAGTTGAATATAAACTGGTCTTTTTCATATACATTTATAGATCATAAAAACAATATCTTTATTTTAACTTTTCTCAAAATAGACTCCTGCACGCTCTATACATTTTACCCAGTTTTTTGGAAGATTCCTCTTCAAAGAAATTTTGTGGTTTGAGTCGTCAAGCAATTCGTCTTTTTGATTGTTCTCACTTCGTTCCCGTCCTAGTGCTTCTTTCAAGGGTGCAACCAAAAAAAAATAATCACAGAGTAACAAATCTAAGCTGTAGGGGGAGTGTTCAAAATTTGTAATCTGACATCTTTTTGATTTTCGGTCAATAACCTCAGAACCTATTGAGCGCAGAAACTTCTGAAGCCAAAATGTTCTGTATTGACGGCATGGACACTCCTGTGGCTGACACCTACCTCTGAAGAAATTTCAACAACAATCAATTCCGTGCCAGCATTGATAAAGCAGCATAAGATTCTTTGGGAATTGATCATGGCTTTAATTTCAATACTTTCTTGTTCACTCCTCATCCAGCTGGTCAAATCAAACATTTAGGTACCAGACCGAGTAGCATCCCCAAATTGGGCCTTCAATCAAGTCAAAATTAGTTTAACAGCAATAGAACCTCTGGTTCACTCGTGGTTGTACTGAAAAAGGAACTGAGAGAAACAGTTTACCAAGCAGGTCCCCTCACTCGTAACTAATGAACCTTCAATGTCCCACTCAGCTTTGGATTGTTTGAGGAGACAAGGAGTCAAACTCCAGTTTATATTTGACTCAACCTTATATGATAATCAACTTAGTTAAAAAATAGGCTCTGAAATGTGCCTTAATGTTGATTTGATAAAAGTTCTATTATATTAAATTCAATGTACATCCGAACAATAACTGAAATATCTATATTTTTGAATTACAAAAATAATTCACTGCATCTTCAAACTTAAAAAAAAAGACATCTCAAGAGTCAAAAGTGGGTCACAATTTTTATGCATAAAGATTGAAATCAAGCTAGAATACTTTAGCTAATATTAACAAGTTTTTTTAAAAATAAAATAGCTTTGAAACAAGTTCCAACATAAAAATTTTCCGTCTGTTATGGATCAAGAATAAAATAGCTACTATTTCTAATATTATTGAACAGATTTCGTACCAATACCAATACTTTCAACCATAGAGATTCAAAAGAGACAAAATATATTTCATGATTAATTTGTGCAAACAATTATTCACATTAAACCATTCGGAAATTTTATATTTCTATAATAACTAAAGACTGGATAGACATTTTAATAAATAATATAATTCTATTATAAATATTTTAAAGTCCTATGAATTTAATTAAAATAGTTGATTTCTTAATTTACTTTAATATTAATTTACAACTACTGCATTATCAATAAAATCACATTTTTTTATACAAATGATTACAATTATTCTAAAACTATAATCTCAATCAGGGCCGGAATTAGCCCTCCTTTCACCAGGGGCAAGGATATATTTCAGCGCTCCCTCATCCCACTCTTCACCATACTCACTACATTTAAAACTATTTAAGAAAAATAAAAGCATTTAAACAATTCTATTAATTACAGCTTCACATTTTGACTCATCAACACGCAACAGCCTACAATTTGTTATAATAAAATTTAATTTTTGGGTAAAGCTATATTCCTAAATTCCTATTCAATGTAGACCCGATTTTGTTAGCAGTTTTGTAGTAGGAACATAAAAACTGGTGTTTTCTTAAAAATTTGAAATTGATGTACATATTTGTATACACTTTTATTTATAACTAAATTACAAAACTTTTGTATATTTTGAAAAAATGACAAAACTGTTTCTTCAGTGTTATATAACTTTATTCATAGGAATTTTGGTAAAATTTGTCAGACATTTAGACAATTTTTTCATTCTGTTGTATCTGATTACAAAATATAAGGTAACATAAAATTTGCAAGTTTACAGTTCAATTCTATTGTTTGTTCTCTACTATTTGTTATAATAAAATTTCACTTTTGAGTAAAGCAGATATTCCTGGTAAAGATTTCAAAATAGGTATAATTTTAATTTTATTAGCGGTCTTGTAAGTAGTAGGAACATAAAAACTTGCGTTTTCTGAATTTTTGTTTTGAAATTTATATATACCTTTTTATACACTTCTATTTAGAACGAGATTGCAAAACTTTTGTATATTTTGAAAAAAGTTATGAAAAATCTTTACTACTTTTTATGTAACTAAAGTTGGACTTTTCCCCGTTACTAAATATTTTATGCTTCTTGAGCTAATAACTTTTAAAATTTTAAATCAATACATTTTTTAGTTGCATATATGAATTCTTTGAACCTTTTTCTATAAAAAAGCTATTGAACACTTTTGGATTGGGATTACTATATATGGCAAATTAAAAAAAAAATGATTGCAAAACAGTGAAAAACCCGGACGAATTAACATGATTGCTTTCAGGGTTAACATCTGTGATATGACTACTGCTTTATAAATAACATCAAATAAAATTTAAGACGATAAAAACCAAATCGAACAACTAATTGAAATAATGCTTTATTATTTGAAAATTTGTAAATTGTTAACATATAGGAAATAATGTTTACTATTTCTCCACTTTTCTGGCGCCCTGTGTCTGGTGTCTGGGCTGCTGTCTAAGAGCCCCTTCCAAACTCGTGCCCGGGGCACATGCCCGGCTGCCCTCTCTAGTTCCGGCCCTGATCTCAATATATAACTTACACAATACATTTAATTTAAAATTAACACAAACCTTTATAACTTTTATTTTATAGCTATGTTTTAACTCGGTATAATATAAATGTCTATACTTTGACTAAAAATAATCAAATATAAACAATGACAAGTTTAAACTGTGATGTGTATTTTTTACAACTCCTAAACAAATTTTCCATCTTTACAAATTGGCACAACTAGGTTGAGGAATTTCAATTGCAACGTTGTCACTGATTGTAGACAAATTCACAACGTTGGTAGCAGATATTTTGGCACGTTCGTACAGTAATTTCCAATTTTGGCTCAGGCAGCTACAAAAACAGATACACATAATTAAACATCTATTTCACATACCGGAATCTACTTTGCACAAATCTATGCCTTTTATTGTACATTCTTGAAAGCTAATGAGTAAACAAAATCTGATCTCAATAACTTTAATATTTCGGTGAAAAAAGGCAGATTGCCAAAAACAAAGGGTTTTTAGAAATATGTTTGAGAATATTTTTCTTTATTTTCAGCATCAACCCATTATTAGTAGCATGACCACCAGGTTTTTTATACCTTCTGCAAATATAAGCTATAGCAGTGTCCGATCTTGACTTGGTCAGGCGATGAGTGCGGAAAAAGGTTTTTTTCAACCTTCGCTCACGGGACGAGAGAGAATCGAACTCGAAGGGATTCCCCCTCCACTCGACTTCCTGTGTAAGTGAATGGGGATCCCCCAACGAGGCATTTTGCTGTTGAAGCGAGAGACACTCGAACTCGAAGGGATTCCCCCTCCACTCGACTTCCTATGTAAGTGAATGGGGATCCCCCAACGAGGCGTTTTGCTGTTGAAGCGAGAGACACTCAAACTCGAAGGGATTCCCCTCCACTCGACTTCCTATGTAAGGGAACAGGGATCCCCCAACGAGGCATTTTGCTGTTGAAGCGAGAGACACTCGAACTCGAAGGGATTCCCCCTCCACTCGACTTTCTATGTAAGTGAATGAGGATCCCCCAACGAGGCATTTTGCTGTTGAAGCGAGAGACATTCGAACTCGAAGGGATTCCCCCTCCACTCGACTTTCTATGTAAGTGAATGAGGATCCCCCAACGAGGCGTTTTGCTGTTGAAGCGAGAGAGACTCGAACTCGAAGAAAGAGAGAATCGAACTGTGCAAACTGTTGAGAACGTAAAAAATCGAGCGTGACGCTTGAAACGATGAGTTGTGTCTTGTTGACCATGAAGGTGCTTAATACGATATTTGAGGGAGATGTTGAAAACCCCCTGTGTTATATAATCATAGCCTCCAGGAATATTCTAAGAAGTAATATATAGATAAAGCATGGAATGAAATTGTCAAGGAAGTAAATTCGTCAACTAAGAATCTAATTTCATTACAGTTTTTCTTTAATATAATTATAGTTGCAAAGTTTTATTATACATAATAATTAAAACAACTTTGATCAAATTGAAATTATTGAAGCCATTGATTATATAGAATATCAGGTATTATTACAAACCATTGGTTATTTACTTTGGGGGTTATCTGGTGCCTTCTTTTCCTTTTTCCTTTGTGCCAATTCCATATTAAAATAAAATGTACAAAACTAGAAAGTTATTAATCTAGGCCATTCTATTGAATGTCAAAATTTTGTATCACTCTTTTGTAATTATTTTACCGCAACTAACAGCCAAAACGAGTCTTTCTTTTCATCCGTCAGTCGGTACCTAAAACATAATCTCTTCCTCATCATAAACTGCTCATTTTAAAAACTTTTGAAGAAGAAAGTTTTGTACCTTCTTGGTTCATGACTGCGAGAAAAAACCGCTCCGTGAGCGCAGGACATATATCATAAGACGCATGATGCACGTACCGCTTTGAGATCGAGTCTCTCTCGCTTCGATTCTCGCCCCATGAGCGAAGGGTCTAAGAGTTGCAGTTATAAAAAAAGTCTGTCAAAAGATTTTGGCGAACTCATTTTTGTCATTTCTTGTTGTAAGGGAAAAAAATATTTAAGATTGTTTTGTAGAAAATTTCTGGATAATACTTACATGGTTTACAACAATTTTAAACGTACTTGATTCTTAGCTTATAAGATAGAAATTGTTTGTTTTTCAACTCTTATCTTTCCACTCTTTCGCTTAATGGTTGGTATTATCTAAAAATCTTTCAGATAATAGTGTTTGGTAGTACTATTAGAGGTACAGTAAAACCTCTTATATCCGGATAAATGTGGCGCCGGGCGATCCGGATATCAAAAAATCCGGATTTGAGAGAGGTTTTTTTTAATATGGGTAAATTGGTTGAAATTAGGGATAGGTCGATTCTTGATACCGATTTTCGATACCACCGATACTTTAGCTTTGGTATCGGTATCGAGAATCGATAGCCGAAACTCGATACCGATTACCGATACCAAGAAATACTCAGTTGTCAGAACTGCCCGTTCTCGTATAGACTCCGTGAATGTAATCTCCGGTATTTGCAATCTCATTCTCTGTATTTTAACTCAATTCAGCATTTAACAATAAATATCAGTAGGGAAAATGTAAAACATTATTAATTTTATGTAAGTAGACATTTTCCCCAGTAAAATGTTTTAGGCAATTGTTTCCTTTCTTAAGTAAACGCTTCTTGTTTTATTTTTATTCATGCGTAGGCTGTTATTTGTACAAAAGAAGTCTAGAGTAGGCTCAAGGTCAAACACTTATTGATTCGTTTGTTATCGTGTCTATAGAATTAGGGTGTCTACTGTGAAGAAAAATAACACATTTTATAGATCGGTAACAAAAGTATTTAAACTTTAAAGTAATAATTTTATTTGTTTGAAATCGGGTAAAACTTGTTGGGACTTATGTTACCCGTGATTTATGATTTTTATGGGAGTCCCGACGGAATTCCTTTGTTTTACTTTTTACAGCCCAACTCAAAAAAATCATTCGCTACTGCAGTATTTAGTCGAAAATATTCATTTTTGATAGATATATTTATTATTTTTTACTACGCCGGATATCGGAGGTTTCGGATATGAGAGGTTCAGATTAGAGAGGTTTTACTGTATTATAACTCTTGACGGTTAAAATGTTTGTCATATAAGGGTATTATAGAGATTTTTTAGTCCTTACAAAATCCCTTCCCTAATAAATTCACCTTCGGGGTGTTTTCTCTACAAATTCCCATGTTTGGAAACTATTTATAGATATACACCCTTTAGATGTATTTATTTGAATTCAGATTTCTCTATATTTACTTATTATCACCACTATTGAATGAAATGTTATTACTTTTTGGCCCTACTAAATTCAAGCCAATTAGTTACTTTGGGATATATCTAATTTAATTATTATGGATTCTTAATTTCTGAATTCAAATACTAATAATTAAGAATTAAAGATGATGTTCATATTAACACAGGAAATTACTCATTTATTAATTCTTTTTCTTAATATGTTGTTTTTGTTATTGACGAATTTTATGGGATTTGTGCTCTTATACCCTTTACTTTGATTTTGACCTTTGGTCTGACTTTGGCCACTAAAAACCTCGACAGAGATTTTCCATCTATATATTTTATTGTGTGAGCAAAAACGTGATACGACTATGATTTTTGGGCAAATGAAAAACTAGGCCAAAATTTCCTGGATTTCGCACTATGGTCACGACTGAAATGGCTCTTTCTTCTAAATCTACCTAAAACGACTTTATTTCTAATGTTATAACTGTTTTAATAAAACAAAATAATAAATAAACATAGAATCCTAGTAGCCTTAGACTTTTATTTTATGAATGTTACAGTAAAACTCCAGTTATCCGAATCCATTTGGACCGGACCCCATTCGGATAATCAAAAATTCGTATAGTTGGATGTTTCCCGAAAAAAGGGTCTATTTTAACCTATCCGGGACTGGCTTTGTGTTTACGCGACTGGAGTAAACTATCCGCACATACTACGGTCGCGTATACACGTTTTATAATATTAATGCTTGAGTACTATCATTGCGTTAATATCATTCGCGTTGAGCGACTAATATAATTCATTTACTACAATCTATTAGCTTTAAAATGAACTATTTTGACTATCGATAGGAGGTACTAGCTAACAGTAGAAAATAGAGAGAATAAAACCATGTTGCCAGACCGCGTTTACTAGGTTTTGTCAAAGCCTTTTTTGAAAAATGAATTAGGAATATATGCTTTATCCAAAAACGTCTGAGCATGAATTATGTTAGTCCTGAAAAGGTTAATTAATTACTGTATGTATGTTGAAAATGGGAGAACAAAACTACTATATTTTTAAATAAAAAGAGCCTTTAATGAACTAAATGAAAAGGTAACACATTTACATGTTAAGCGTATGTACATAAATGAATGTCATTGCTTACTGAACATCTCGGTCAAAGTAAACTGTTTGACTGTATTAATCCGTTTGACACCTGGCGCCTACGCTAGCTTCGCGGAGTGAAGGACAATAGCGCGCGTAGACAGAATCATTATTGTGCGAATCGCAGTACGTTCCCGTCTTAATTTTTTTTTCTGAAATTCTGAAAGCGATTCGGATAATCAGCGATTCAGATAATTGGAGTTTTACTGTATTTGCGTATGTGTAATATGTATAAGAGATTAATTCACTCACTTAATACAAACATATTCAATAAGTAAAGTTGTAAGAAAAGCCGACAGTTGTATCACAGGATCTAAAAACAGCCGGAAGATGACCAAACATCCGGCACCAAAGACACACATGGTTGTAAGAATGCTGGCTATTTGAAACCAATGTTTTCTTGTGACAGCTGTCTTCCAGTTCACCTTACCAGCAACTCTTTCGATCCTGTACAAGCTACCACAAACTCCGCAGCTCAATTCCAGCTTGTTTTCTGCTCTCTGTACAAAAGTTAACATAAAAAACTACAGAATGTAAAAACAAAACTAAAAACGTTTACCAACAAAACTAAAAAGTACAATAAGATGTATAAAGGCTACAGATGGAAAGAATGATAGACAAGTTTTTGTCTCCGTCCCTATGGCTATGTCAAAAAACTTTTTTCTCTCAAAATAAAATAAATGTTCTATACAGTAATTGTATTATGATTAGTTCAATATGAATTATTAAACAGGGCTTCGACTGTCCGAACCTTTACAGGGTTATTTGTCAGAAAAAAAAAACAAGCAAACAATACGATATAACATGTGCCCTATCGCGATCTGTTTTCTGTCTGTCCTTCTGTATGTGGTTTCTTCAAATACCTTAATATCTCAGAAACGGTTTAAGATATAATCCTGGAACTGGGTATAAATATTCATTTAAATAGGATACATTTTAATTTAAAAAACAGTTTTCTTGCGACAATATGTTTCAAAATGGCGGCAGTTGAAAATTTTCAATATTAAATATCTAGAAAACTATACATTTTATGAAAAAATGTAAAGATACCAAATGTTTAGACAATTTTAAGACAAATCCAACGATATATGGGTTTTAATAATTGATTCATAAATAGCGGAGATAACTTAAATTTAGTGGTCAAACGTAGGGCTATTCGGGTGGTCTCATATTAAAGAAAAAGTAATAAAAAGTCGAACAGACGGACAGACAGAAGACAGACCGAGATAGGACGCACGTTGCATTTGCGTTATATTATTGAAGTTATACTTCTTTGCTCCCGTTGTAATCGGGTTGGGGTGTCGGTCGAGAAACCGCGTCACGCGTTAGGAGTAAAATCCGGAAAGTGCCTTTTTATACCTTTTCTCTACAAGAGATACCTCAAGAGTCTCGGTGGGTGAGTGGTTAACGCACTCGACTTCCATGCTAGAATCCCTGGTTCGATCCCCGGCTGGGAAATTTTTTTTTCAAAAATTATAGGAAAGTATACGAATGGCCAAAGAAGTATAACTTCCACCGTCTGGTCCGACGCAGACCCAATTTTTATTATATATATTATTTGCTTGTTTTTAGCTGACAAAAAACCCCGTAACAAGGGACAGTCGAAGCTGGACACCCTTTTTGTAACAACTTCTGATAACTTTACCAACAAGACGGCGCAAGGCTCTGCAGACCTGTTATATGAGAATGGTACTAGTTTGCTCAAGGTCAACTGTTAAAGGAAGGAAATGCCTATCAGTTCAACCTATACCTGATCATACAAATTTACTAGATACTGAATCAAACTACTGTACTGTATTCACAAAAACTAAAAGTAATTTTAACCACATTGATTGTGTACTTAATGTACTTAACATAAAAATTGCATAGTTTAAAAAACAGATTTCATCATACAAAACAAAAATGTACGTACTTAAATTTCTAGAAAATAAAAAAACAGTACTTTCTGTAAAGATTTTCTTGCAGTAATTTTACAGCTTGTCATGATCTGTTTTAAATTGTGTTTATTTATTTTGTCACGAAAAATACATAATTTATAATTTCTACAATAATTTATAATGTTTTTACAGTCAACTCCCGACTAAACGGGATCGGTTTATACGGGTTGTGGCTCAACCGGGCCAAGAGACAAGAGAGGTAGGTGGTGGGGCGAGAAGTGAAAAAATTCGGGTGACAGGAGGGCGGGCGGCCTTGTAGCAAACGAATAACGACTAACACGAAACTGATGCTACTGCAATCACGAGTAGCAGTTACTAAGTAGCAGTTGTGTTATTGTGACGTAACATCACTAGCCGAAAGTGACACCCGGCACAGCTCTGAGGTACATCGAATTCTTTCTTGACTATTTAGACGGTCAAGGTGATGTATTATTATGTGACAAGCTCGTGTTATGAAAAATAAGATCCACAATTTTGAAAAAGGAAGCAAACGCGAATAAACAAAAAACTCTGACTCTATTTTAATCGTGTTTGAACATTGCAAATAATATATTGCTGTACTGCTATTTCAATCTAAATAATGCAGTGTTTGTAGTTTTTTATACATTTTAGGAGTGATTAAAGGTACAGTATATCCATTATGTTAATAATTCTTGCATAATACCTTGTATTTGTTCCCTAAACTATAACGAATTGCTTTAACCGGGATTTCACATTATCCGTGAGTGTCTTGCCGGTAATTATCCCGGATAATCGGGAGTTGACTGTACTTTCTTTTAGCCTTATTTATTTTGTTTTGAAATCATTAAGTAGAAAGCTCTAGAGCAGGTATGAAAGGAATCAATCTTCTTTAGAACAGATAACCTTTCTGACAAATACGCTCTGGAGCCTTAGTCGAATCGCGATTGAACAAGCATGCATGTCCTCTTGGCACCTCGATGAGATCAGCTTAAAACCCGTAACATAACTACAATTTTGTTATGAATTCAAATTTGTCACATGTTGGTGCCAAGAAAGTAAAATTTATTTATTTTTTAGCAAAGCTAGTTTTGCCACAAAAATATAAATACATAACTGACCTCCATCAGCCATCTTCTAAGGCATTCAGGATGAACATTACTAACATCTCCTCGACATTGACAAGGCTTTATTAAAGGACCTTTCTCAGAGAGCTCACCATAGTAACACATGTAGCATTGGCTGTCATCATCACCTACAAATAAATAAAATATCTCTGTTAAACTATTAAAATATTGGTTATACAATTAATTGTGTATTTATATTCTGTTCATTTATAAAATGGACACTTTTAAGTATGTAATACACTCTCATCACAACTCAAATGCAATAGAAAAACAGAAACATTTTGTAACACTAACGTCCATGTCACAGAGAAAATAATAAAATAAGAAATAAGTCAGCTGTTTCCTATAGTGACTAAAGACACAGAGGTTTGGTCTAAATAAATAAATGACGCAATACATAAATAATATTAACCATTTATAATTTTTATATATACATTTCTAAATGACGCAAAGTAGTTACAGTAGAATCATTTTTTTTATATAAACAAATAATAAAACATAAAAGCAGACTGTAAAAGTAGGTAATATAAAAGCAGACTTAAAAAAAACATATTAATATATGAGCGTGTGTAAAAGGTGAAAATTGTACAGAAACTTTGTTTCAACGAGTAGTGCGTTATAAGCGAACAATATAAAGCGGTATTTGAAATTATAAACAGTTCGATAAATAAATAAAAAAGAATATAATAACAGTACATAGCACAATTTAATATGTATCGAGAACTTAATATGATAGTATGTACAGTGATCATGGAAGCAATTAGAAGAGAGAGAGGGGATCAATCTGTGAATGTGAAAGAACACAGATATCAAAAGATACGGAACGCAACAGAACGTTGTAATAATAAGCGGAACGAGACAGAACGTACTGGTAGCATTGGAACGAGACAGAACGTAGAGAAGCAAGCAGGGACTTCTATCAAGATGGCGATATAGTTCATGTATGTTGCATGAAGCCGGCGTGTACTATTACAAGAAAAATGTAGTTTTCATTGTAAAGTAGTGACAATTTTGGTCTCAATGTGAAGTAGATGTACTTTAGAGTTGGAGTGATTGAAGGAATTAGAACTGATCATGTAAATTGGCTGTTTCTCGACTGATAACTTTTCGATGTGCCTTGGCGGGACTAGCGTGGGGTAGGCTTCAGAAGTGAATTGAGTTTACGACAAAAATCCTAGGTAAAGAACAGTGCGACGAATATAACAAGTGAAACTGTAAGTAATAATGGCCATTGGACATATTTTTAGTCTGCAGGTATTAAAATTTTCGTTTTATTAAAAAACTAACTTCATTTAACTTCTATTGCGTCATTACTTAAGATATGGTTCATGAAACTTTGTACAACTGTAAATAATTTCTTGACTTGTTTGTATATTTGTATCACTATGTTTATGTTTCTTAATTGCTGTAAATATTCATTTTTGATCATGTTTGAGTAAATAATAGTTGTCTTGCTGCAATGCCTTGAATTTCTTTATATAGCCACGAATGTCCATTTAGCCACTACTTTAATAGCCAGGTTCCCACCCCTAAGAAAATAAAATTAATTAACAAATATTTCTCAGTGATTAGTAATTACAAGTAAATATATGCAGACTGAGCATAAGTGAGGTTATATGTGGATTGTCGTAAATATTATGATCATTATTTTATAGTAGTATTGTGGGAATTTAAGTAAGGTGAACTTAAGTAAGGTGAATTTAAGTAAAGGTGATTTTTAAGGTTTTAAGAGTAAGGTGAGTTGAAGTAAGGTGAAAAATATAATATTGTTCTACGTTGAAGTTGGGAGAAAGATGTTATAGAGAGTTTAGGTGGGTGATGATTTATTATTGAAGCAAGGCAATAGGCCTAGGAGGTATATAAGCGATTTTAAGTATTATATGAGCGACGACTTTTGTTTTTAAGGTGAATAACTGAATGAGGTGATGAAAAGATGTTGATAGTTATCAGATAATCCACATATAGCGTTTTTATTCTTGATTTAAGACATATTTTTTTTAATTTTTGAACTTTTTACCGAACCCCATTTTTTTTAACACAGTACAACTTATATAATTTTTATTTTTTGTAACCATAAGTTACAATTTATCTGAATACTGTAACAGGTTAATGGTAACCCTACAACTGTCCATGCTAATTTTTTGCAATGCCAAGCCATTTCGGTGCGTGTAAAAGCATATTTTCAAAAATTCGCCAAATATAGTAATTATAAACCAATCCAAAAGAGGTCCACAGCTTTTTTGTAGAGAAAGGTTCAAAGAATTCATATATGCCAGTAAAAAATTTATTGATGTAAAATTTACAAATTTATTAGCTCAAGAAACAAAAAATGTTCAGTAACGAAAGGAAAAAGTTCAACTTTAGGCCTACATAAAAAGTAGTAAACATTTTTTGTAATTTTTTTCAAAATGTACAAAAGTTTGTAATTTAGTTCTAAATAGAACTGTATAAAAATATATATTAATTTCAAATTTCTTATTATGAAAACACCAGTTTTTATGTTCCTATTGCAAGGCTGCTAACAAAACTAGGTCTAGTTTGAATAGTAATTTAGAAATATATGCTTTGCCTAAAAATGAAATATAATTAAACAAAGTGCACAGAATAAATCAAAGAATTAAATTGTATAATTATAAATTATTATTTCATAAAAGTATTTGACTTAGTGTTCCTTGAGTCACAAAATTATATCAAACAAATAAAAAAACTCTCGCTTACTAATCCTAAACAAGATGACCGTTATAACAACACAAGCAAAGCATGAAAAACGCCGAGTTTTGAATTTCCCACTTCTCTGTATTTCCCAGAACTGTACGAATAAAACCGTTCTAGTAAATCTGGTTTGCTTTACACGAAAGAAAGATTGAAGTGTCATCTACAAACCTATATAAACAAATCTATACAAATATATTGAATTGTAAGAGATCTCTCGAATGCAAAATGTGCTGTTTCATTGGTTGAGCACTGTCCAATTTTAAAGGTTTACAAGAAATCAAATAACATCGAAATTATAAGAGTGACGAATATTTGGAAGGCAGCATTAGATAATCCAGATATTTACGAATTCAATGGTATACAGTTATTGTGTTCAAAACATGTTTTAGAATGAAATTTTAAATATGAAAATTAAAGTTTAAAACTAGGCCTGTGCGAGTATTCGAACGCCGAGCTTTTTAGTATTTGGCTCGGCTCGAAAATAAAAAAAGTTTGAAAAAATTCGAGCCGAGCTTTTTAATCGGAACCGAGAACCGATGAGCTAAAAAGTCGGTTCTAGAACCGGACCCGATTGATGTCGAATATTGACGTGAATTCGGCAATTGAAACGACCCCTTCATAGTGGTACAAAACAAAAGAGAAAAAAAGAATATTCACACATTTTCGGTTATTATAAAACTAAACTCTTCGCGTTAGTTTATCTGAACGCGACATACGTTGCAATTTAGCTCGATCGTGAGGCGATGGTGGACGTGAATGCCGGTTTGATGCACTCATTTCATCAGATAATGTAGCCTTTGTAAATTAATATTTATGCCTAAATTATTATTTTTTTACTATCAGTGATTATAACAATCAATAATCCCTTTATTATTCATAAAAGTTAAAAAAATAATAATAAATGATTAAAATAATTATACGCAAGAAAAAGTGTCAAATAAAATTATTCGGAATCCGATTAGGCATAATATTATTTTACGATTAACTAGGATTGCAAAACGGTCGGAATAATATATGTTTTGTTTCTGAACGTTCAATTCGGATGAGTTCAGAAATAATCGGAACTTCAATCATCGAAAATTTCATTCGACGGCTTCAGTTTATTCCCGCCGAAGTCTGAACAACTTGTTAGAACAAAGTAATATCAAGTTAATAACGCTGTGTGTAAATACGTACAGTATTCAGTTTTAGTGCAGAGTTTTATTCATTTTGTTTTAGTTACCGCAATTAGTTAATACAGAAGAGCGCAGATTTTTAGAAACAAATTGGGACCGAGGGACTTCTGATAACCAATTTGTTCGGGTAATTAAATTCACTGTGAACTCACTAACGACTGACAGCAGCGGTCGGCCATGCGCTCGGCTGACTCAACAGCGACCGCTGTTCCGTTGAGCGCACAAACTCCCTGAAGTTTACAACTCGGCTGATTATGCGAGTAAAAAACTTTAAATTCGGAATTATTACGTGTAGTACTGTAATGTACTTATTTATTTACAGTACATTTCTGCTTTCAGATAATCGACGCTCTACTGAATTAACATATTAATTTGATTAAGTTTAGTTAGCTGAGGATATGTGGAAACTTAACCGGAGTAGGCTAGTCTTTTCATCAATGGCATCGAAAGACGAAAGTGTGGCAATATTTTATAATAGACGTTGAGGTTGAGAGTGACTTTTTGTCCGTAATTTAACTTAGCTGAATACTTTTATTGAATACTTTTTTACTTAGCTTGTCCTTGTGTATAGTATATGTGAAGAACAAGGACCGATGACAATGCAATATTAATTTTTTGGGTGTAGTAAGCACTGATCATGGTCCCCAGAACACGACGTGATTTTCACCACCTTCAAAACGTCGGATTGATTTGAAACTTTGCACACTTATCAAGGACCGATGACAATGCAATATTAATTTTGTTGGGTGTAGTAAGTGAGCACTGATCATGGTCCTCAAAAAACGTTTTCAGATGTCATTAAAAACTTTATATACAGGGTGATTCACGACGATATACAAAAACTTCGGGAGCTCATTAATTTTGTTGGATGTAATAAGTGAGCACTGATCATGGTCCCCAGACTAAAAAATAAGAATGTAAATAATAAGCTTTAAAAGCAAACCGAACTAAAAATTTGAAAATAATTGTAATTATCCCCAAAGCAGAATATGTTTTATCTTTCTGCAACGGTTGGTGCCAAGACGAAAAATTTTCTGCGAGTGCGGGCGTTTTAGTAATAAATTTAATCAAAGAGGTTTTATAAGTGAATAAGTAAACAATTTACAAATGATAAATTCTTTGTGTTTATTTAACTAAGTAATTATTTTAATTTCTATAAAATTATAGATATAGGTACCTTAAAATTTCTTTAATCCTTAATTTTATTTTACATTTTCTTATATTTTGAAACATGGCAAGGATTCATTCAAATTTTCTTGGTTTCTCCTTACATCTTTGGATGTTACTGCTTGGGACATTAATTTATTTTTTGAGTTTGGTTTGAAATGGTTGTAGTACCGAGTCCAGTATTTCTGACATAGGGCAAGTTTCAAAAATTGTCTGTTTCCTTTGTAACCATCAGCAAGAGGTCCATTAGTCATTATGTAAGCCAACATTGCTGTAGTGCCAATCTCTTCATATGATAAATCGCTGGCAGTAGAGCTTTTAATCATTACATTGGTAATGACAGTCCCCCATCTCAATATTTTTCAAATCACGCTCCACGCATCAATAGCAATCCACATCTTGATTGACTAATGGACAAGTTAAACTAGTTGTTTATTCGACTAGTCCCTTATGTAATCGATTAGTCGGTTGCTACGGAAGGACTAGTCGATTAAAAACCGCAGGTATAATGATAGTCAGAATGTCATTTGAAATGGAACGACTAGAGAAACAGACCGACTAGTGTACAATGATAAGTATTTATGTCTCGTACAGAGAAGATAAAATAGTAATAGTTGTACTAGTCGTGAAGATCGAGTTAAAATTTTCGTTTATGGTAGGGATGGGTCTATACCAAATTTTTCAATTCTCGATACCGATACCTATAAACAAAAAGCAACCAGTAACTCAACTAGGAATAATTATTTGTAATAAATACAATCTCAGCGTATGGCCGTGAAAAAAATCGATGCCCGTATACAATTTGTGTCAACTTTATGAACTACCATTGTTGAAATACAACGACAAATTTTTGCAAAAGAATACAACATCCGAATATTATTAGCGCTAATTTTATAAAACGTCTGCATTAAAACACAATTTAATATACAACAGCGTAGGCCTACTCCCATGAACAATAATTTGTTCTTGTTTCTATGAAATACCGGTGTTAAAACTTAATTTAATTACAATGGGTAAAGTCTGCGAAAATGTTATTTAGATGACACTTGTAAAATTCGGACAAAGTGGAAATTAAATGTCGCTATTTGCGGGAATAAATAGCAAGTAAAGCAAAGGCACTTCATCGGGACTCCAACAAAAAACAAATAACGGGTAACGTAAATCCCGAAAATATCCAAAATGTTTTACCCTTCCTAAAAAAAAAATTATTATACTTTAAATACTTTTGTTTACCGATCTATTAAATGTATAACATTTCGTCACAGTAGACACCCTATTTCTATAGACACGATAAGAAACGAATCCGTAAGTGGTTGACCTTGAACCTACTTTACCTTCCTGTGTACAAATAACTAATCCGTATGAATATAAATAAAACAAAACAATTGCCTCATCATTTTACTTGGGAAAATGTCTACATACAACAAACTAAGAAAGTTTTACAGTTTTTCCTACTGATACTTATTGTTAAATGCTGAATTGGGATTAAATACAGAGAATGTGACAGCAAATACCGCAGATTACATTAAAAATACGGAGAACTAGCAAGACCGACAATGATATAAATTGAGTATCTCTCGATATAAAGTATCGGTAGTATCGACAATCGACCCATCCCTAGTTTATGACTTGCAAAAAACTTTTATTCTATATACGATATCTTTCTGCAGCCCTCATTTTCGTTCTGCGACAATGTCGCACCGTCGCTCGTTGTTCTGCTTTGGGGGTAATTATTTTATTTATTTATTAACCAAGAAATAAAATGTTAATAAAATATAATATGTTTGTTGTAATGTTATCTTGCCTATATATTAGGCCTACTTTTTTTTACTCTAGTGCTGTTAAAATTAAGTATTTATCGTTTTAATCCCCGATTGTTACCTAGCACGACATTGAAGTAAGTAATAAGAAAGCTCGGCTCGTCAAAAGCTTGAGTTCGTGAGCTATATAAAAAGCTCGGCTCGGCTCGAACTCAAAAATCTAGGCTCGCACAGGCCTATTTAAAACATTACCTTTCCAATGGTTTTTGTCTTTTTGAGATTGGGAGATTTTTAGTGGGTGAAATATTCGATACAATCACGCATTACAAATGTGTTGTCGCGGCACGGAGTGACTATACAGGTATGTAGTCTGCTGCTGTGAGGATTAATTCACTTTTACCTTCCAATATGTGGCATTTTTTTATCTATATCAGTAAGTTTAAAAACAATTACCATACATAATCAGAACCTATTGTAAGGAAATACCTGATGGTGAGTCGAGTCTGTTTTCTTGTGCACTATTTTCAGCATGAGGGACTTCCATTTCTAACTTCTTTAGGATTCGCTTTGGATTTAAGATCCATAGTTGTTCAGGACTGAAACAAAACAAAATGTTTTAGTAACAGTACTGCATACACTAACACAGTGTCTTTTATAGTTCTGAGCTGTGAAAATAGAACAATATTAATTTAGAAAAGTCGGTTACTTTATTACTGATTATGGCAGAAAATTGTTTTTTGGAAAACGGTCTAAAACTGAATAAAATTAAAACTCGGTTAATACAATTTAGTTGTAAACAATTAAAAAGACAAAATTTAAATTAACCATTTAGTACCCAGTACAGACCCACCAGAATTTCTGGGAGTGGCAATTGTTGAAAACATAAACTTGAAATCACATATTACCTTTATTTCAAATAAATTTACTTCGGTTTGTTTCGCACTACTTACTATTTCACGTATTTCCAGTCCAGATACAATTCAAACGGTATATTGTGCATATGCGTACTCCCACTTCAGATAAGGTGTTGCTCTTTTGGGGAACTCGGAAGAGATTGGAAACATTTTTTCTATTCAAAAGAGAATTATAAGAATAATTTGTGATATAAAAGGTAGGCAATCTTGCAGAAATTCATTTACAAAATTAAGATTTTTTCACTGTATAAACACATCCCGAATGTCCTCCTCTTTTTTAAAAGCAATTATAAGGGTGTCGATCAGTACAAGCATGGATTACCTAGTACATAGACTTAAGTTGTTCGAGGATGGCGTTAAATTCTACAACAGGTTGCCAGACAATATAAAGAAAGTGCCTTGCATAAAAAAATTAAAACAAACTTAAAACTTTCCTTGTAAAACAAGCAATTTACTCGGTGGAGGAGTACCTTAGGTTTTAAATAGATTATATAGTTTTCTATGTTTATTTGTACTATGTGAAATAATCTATATATATAATTTCGTAAGCCGAATTTTCAGAGAAAGATTGTGGGAGCTTGGAAGGTCGTACAAAGCTGGGAAATGGCTCAAATTAAAGGTATTGACACGAAGGAGCGGGGAAAATATAGGTTTTCCTCAATTTACAACATTTATAGGGTTTTGAGGAACTTAAAGTTACCAAAAATCTCCATAAGAAATACATTGCAATTAAACACAGCTGAGTATACTTTGTAAAGAAACAAATATTGTAAAGATATACATTGCAATGAAAAACAGCTGAGTATGATTTGTAAACAAACAAATATTTTAAGGTTATGTGTATAGGTTTTTGCTAATAGCCTTTATAGTTTCCATAGTTTATAAGGAAATTTTGATATGAAAAACTTGAATTATATTAAATTAAATTTGTATTTAAAAAATAAAATTACTATACAAAATATTAAAGTTTGGTTCAATATAAATAAGGGCATTTGCCCCTACAAGCCACTAGTTTATTATATAGTTTTGTATGGTTTATTTATATTACCTGAACTATATTTATATTTTATGTGGATTATTGTGTATTAATTTGTAGTGTATTATATACAATTTTAGGTTAGGCCTATACTGAACCAACATACATTTCTTTAAAGCATTTACATTTATTACCACAGCAAAATACTTAACAAATTTAGAATCAGTTAAATTTCTTTTAACAACTAACAGTGTTTTTAGGTTAGGTTACTGTCACTCTATTATGTTAAAAATATTCCTGCCATTGGAATATCATTGGGTTCTG
>JAGFPH010001052.1:298158-316552 GCA_018207615.1 Philaenus spumarius
GTCCATTGTTGCGATGCTCTCTTTTGACACTCATCTATGAACCCAACATTGTAGAGGGCTCCATTCCGTATAACTTTTATAGGCTTCTGGAAGTTTCTAGAACATTCAGAAACATTCTGGCCACCAAAGCTGTTTCACTGCCTCCCAATAAGAAGTCCATTGTTGCGATGCTCTCTTTTGACACTCATCTACGAACCCAACCTTGTAGAGGGCTTCATTCCATATAACTTTTATTGGGCGTGGGGGAGGATGGCAGAGTTGTTTACACGGACCAACCATGCTTACATTGATTATTAGATAATTTTATGCTCAGAACTTAAAATTTCACCAAACATTGCTAATGATATTCTCTTTAAAACAATGTCCAACTTGGCCACTTTTCCGCAAGTTTTCCAACTTTGAAAAAATTATTAATGTCTAGAAAATAAAAAAGCCCATATCTAAAAAAAACAAGTCATATCTATATTATGTAAAATCGAAAACCCACTCACTCTCTCATTCACTGATCACAGTATCTCAAAAACCATACCACCTAACACTTGAAATTTGGTACACATATTGCTCATAGGCGCACTAAGAAAGATTTTAAATCCCCCCTAAAACAAAAAATATTGTTTGTTATACTTTCATTAAAGCTAGAGAGCTGAAATTTGTTATATTTATTTTGTACATGATACATATAAATTATAACCCAGTTTTACATTTTGTCACGTTCTGCTAAGGGGTGAAAATGTGATAACAATAAATATTATTTGGTATTCTTTCCTTAAAGCTAGAGAGCTGAAACTTGGCACTTATTTATTTTAAGAACATTTTTAAAGATTTAAGCTGATAAAAACTATTCCGATCTATCTGGGTGATCGGCAACATCCAGCTAAGACTGTGATTTACCAGTTTTTAGATTTAACTGTTGAACGGTTGAAAAAGAAGACACTATTCATTCTGAATTCTTAATTTTTTAATTGATTTAATATATTCAGTCCACATAACTAGACGAAGACGATTGACGGACAGCCAGTGAACAATAAATACCAAACTAATTGAAAATACATGTAATAATTCACTTTCGTGAAATAAAAGATGAAAGAAAATGAGAGACAAATTTTAAAATTATGTAACATAATGATACAAAAAATATATAAAAACCCTGTAGCGAAGCACAGGTATTCAGCTGTATTATTATACCTCGGGGATTTATTGCTTCTCATTTGAAACTAATTAGAACCTATTATATTTTGAACAGTAAAGTATGGACACTTATATTTATTATACTGTTGATTTTGTAAAGAAGCGATGAATAAAACTTACTTACTTACTTACTTACTTATATGAATGTATTATATTCATTTATGTATATTATATTCAGCGGGTATTATATATAATGGCAAGTTAGGTCGTGTTGGATAACGAATTTTCTCCATCCGCTTCCATTTTTAACAAAACAAAAAATCTGTTTTTTGCAGCCATGTTGAAATGGTTGGAGATAAGATCAAAGTTTGTTATTTTTTTAAAGGATCAGCTTTAAGAGCCCTCCAATTTGTATAAAGACTCCAATTTGAAGTATAAGGGAAAGTCGATAGTTTTCTAACACACTTTAATAAATTTCAGTATATGTGAGTTAAAAAAATCTTCACTGTTATAAATTTACTGTAAAAATGTTTTTCTATATATCTTTTAGAAGTCAATGTAAACATAACTTTAAAAAAAAAGTTAAACATCATTGTTGTGAAAAATATATTACAATAAACATATTACCCCGCTGGCCCATACATCCGCTTAATCTGGACGGGATTTAAAACAAAGATTTTACTAGTTCTGAAGAGTTCAGTTGACTACGACTAGAAAATGTAGACAAAGAAGTTGGCTATTGCATCCTGTTTTCCATGAATTGACTCAGTCCCTACAACTGTTTTTAAAAAGTCTCTTTTGGTTTCCTTCGCTATAGTCGTCGGTTGATACCCACAAAATAAACTTTTACAATATTAATCGTGTGTTTGCGTACCGTTCAGCGCGAGTGTTTGTGAAAATGGCCCTAAACGGAAGAAAGTAACTATGACAACGGAGTAAAATCTCATATCTTTGTTTAAACAATGTAATTTTATTTTAAAGTCCGGTTAAAAATTTAACATTTCTTTCCTTTTTTGAAATTCTTAATTAAAATTGGTGTTAATCAATAAACTTTATTTCACAAAGTTATTTTGTTGACCCTACATCAGTTAGTAGGTTAAAACTTGGCACTACGAATTCGGTAGTATTGAAAATAAAATTAAACCGTACAAAAAGTTGTATTTATGACAGCAAAAAATACCGAATTTTATAATTTTATCCATCTAAAACTTGTGTCAAATCATTTTATAGCAAATTCCGCTAACCCGGAATTTGGTGATCCGGTTCCATTTAGACCGGATTACCGGGACTCTACTGTATGTATTTTATAGACTTTCTACTAGGAGTACAATATTGATAAATTTTCTACACAACTGACTCACGTCAGCCCAGAAGCATACAACTATCCGGTCCTATTTAGACCGATTACCGGGACTCTACTGCATGTATTTTATAGACTTTCTACTAGGAGTACAATATTGATCAATTTTCTACACAACTGACTCACCTCAGCCCAGAAGCATACAACTATCCGGTGCCATTTAGACTGGATTACCGGGACTCTACTGTATGTATTTTATAGACTTTCTACTAGGAGTACAATATATTAATCAATTTTCTACACAACTGACTCACCTCGGCCCAGAAGCATACAACTAGTGATGAACCTGAGAGTAGTAAAGGATAGTATGCATTCATTAAACTACTAGGACATTCTTCACTATAAGCTGCCTGCAACAAACACAAATGCAAAAGTATAGATACAGAGAAGTAGAGCTAAAACCATTTACAATACCTTACACATTAGCAATTCATTGTTTTACATTTACTCAAAAAATGATCAACTTATATTCCAATTTTAAAGTCATTTTATTTGTAGATTTATACAATACTAGTGGTCCCAGCAATGCTTCGCTATTGCTTGATTTAATTTAAAGGGTAGTTGTTCCATTTCATTACTTCGACTTAAGTAATCGAATTGCATAATGGTTTTTAAGCCACTTAAGAATATACTACACAAATTTAGATGTATAGTTTGTTAACCTTTATAGATAATACAGTAAACCTTTTGTTTGCTTTTACCTAACCTAAAAAAACTGATAGTTGTGAAGAGTTGAAAAAAAACCTGATTCTAAATTAGCACAATTGGTCGCAAATAAACATGTTTTGGTTCATTGTAGGCCTAACATAAAGATATGTTCAGTGTTTTTATCCAAATCAGTTGTTTTATATATAATATGTAACAACCAATGTTTGAATTGAATTAAAATATAGTAAGCAGTTTTAGTTGATTTTTGTTTTAGTTTGGCTTTAAGTTGGTAAATCTAACCTAAAAAAGCTGTTGGTTTTGAAGAATAATAAACTGATTATAAGTGCTGATTAAAGTTGCTATGGTAATGAATGTAAAAACAGACATGTGTTACTAAGCACTTTATTAGAACAGCTGTTTCGTGAGTTATGGTCTTTAGTTCATGGAAAAAAGGATGTTCAGTTTTTCCCGAATTTGAAAATTTTCCAGGAAACTTTTCAAATTTTTCTTTTTATAAAAACTTAATTCGGACTTTTACGAACATTTTAAAACAAAAAATAGCCAAATTAGTCCAGCAGTTTTCAAGTGATGCGCTTACCAACGAACAGCATTTCATTATATATATATATATATATATATATATATAGATTATACATTTGAATCAACTGATGTATCTGTTATTTTATTTTATTGGTTGCTATAGTAACGAATGTAAATACATTCAAATAACATGGCTGTGTTAGTTCATCAGTCTTTCCCTAACCTAAAATTATTTTGTGTTTTTCATTTTATTTGTGTATTTTTCCTATATTTTAAGAGATATTCTGCTATTCAGGGCGGAGACAAATCCAACAAATTAAAGATTATAAAAATTAGTTCAGCCGTTCTTGAGTTATAAGTGGTGTAACAAACCCGACTTTGTTTTATATACATAGATTTATAAAATGCAATAGGATCCAACATAGCATTTTTATTATTAATGTTATGATTAAATTACATAACCACAAAATGTGATATAACAAGCACTTATGTTTAAACCTTTGACTGCCAAGCATTTGAGAGGATCTGTCTTAAAACTGCCAAAGCTATTATCCAATAACAGCACAAACTGCTAAGTCAAACATCTTGTTTTCATGTAACTTTACTAAATCATTCATAGAATTTTCACATTTCAAGATAGAATTTTGAGTTTTGTTTTGTTGAATTCCTAAAGATATTAGGAACAATTACACTTTTTGAACAAATTTGTTTTAAGCTATTACATAAAATTTGACTTTGAGATACTATGATTTCTAAAATCATTTTATATTTTGCTAATCAAATTACACCATAACTTTCTGTTTTTTTTCTCTTCTTTATTTCATAAAACTTGAATGGGCTATTACCTCAGGATTCCTAACCAAGAAACGAACAATGATGAAATGAGAAACCAACTAATTGTTACTTCATCACAGCTTTCCAGATTACACAATTTCAACAATGATGAAACTGTAAATATTTAATGTTAGTAATTAAGTCCCTTGTTAATTCAAGAGTATTTATCTAAAAGTAATTTGAGACAAAATTCACAAGTATCGGTTGAAAATAAAAGACATCAAATAGAAAAGTTAATGCTGTATGGAATGCACAGAGAAAGCCAGTAGATCAATTTGTGGGGTCAAAGGGGAGTGTAAATTTAAAATAGTGTATATACGGTGATTCTATAATGGGTGAAGATAATTTAGGAGTGGTCAAAAGGGTGAAAATAGAGGAAAAAAACTACCAATAAACATGTGTACAGAAATGATTATTTTACCAGCTACCCTGTTGTTTTGTTTTTGTTTGACTAAATAATGTATGTCTCTAGAGTGGGTGCTTTACTCATTGTCTGATAGTTTTGACACTTCTACCATGTATAGTAGAACCTCGTTTATCCAGAATAAAGGGGGCGGCGGTGTTCCGGATAATCAATTTTTCCGGTTAACCAATGCTACCTTATATAATTTGGATTCCGAGTACAATTAAACTACAGTACAAAGAAATAAATGTTCTTAATAATCAAACTACTGTATAATAATCAGATATTGCAGACTAAAAATTTCAGTACTGTACATACGACAGCTTATACGCTTTTGAAATTGTCAGTGAAAGACACCAAAAATTTTTATTTACGCACTAATTTACACTTTAAAACACTCTATCTACAGGAGGCCTAACATGAAAATACTAACAATAAATTGCTAATAAGACACTAAATCAAAATTAATTTGAGCAAAACTCAAAACAACACTGCCGCGAAACGCACCAAAATAAAGCTGTAAAGAGTGGAAATGTAGAATATTGAGGGGTTTGGTTTGGGCGGGAGGGGGAGGGTAGACAGACAAGCTAGCAGACAGTGAATAGTGAAAGTGGTACTCACCCTACAGTGCCTCCATCCCGTACTATGCGACTTTTCTCATACTAGTGTTAATTGCTGTTTTTTAATTCTTTTTTACACAAAAATCGTTGCGGTTAACATGGGTTCCGGTTAAGTAAACCCTGGATAATCGGAGTCCTACTGTATCTATATTAAAAGATTTTTGTCGAAAACCTATTTCCAATCGCCCAGCCTCTCCTAATGAACCGATTTTGATGATTTTTTTTAATGAGTGTTTTTTTACCTCTAGATATGTCATCGAGCATTAAAAATTTTTTTAAGCATTCGGGGCTATAAAAATTCTATTTTTATGAAAATTTTGTCGTTTTTTAAAATTTATTGGTTGGTTGATATCTAAATCGAAAGAGCTAAAGATTTAGAACATTTACGCCACTTACACTACCCTTCTATCTCTTATATTTTTCCAGTTATATAAATTCATAATTTTTATGGCAATGTTAAAAAAAAAGTACTTCAAGAACTATCAGTGCTAAGTCGAAGTAGTAAGCGAGGAAAATATTTGAAATTAAATTTTCTATCGAGTGGTGTAATTAGTTTGAAAACTTGAGTATGCGGGTCACAAAAATATTCAACTTGCGTTGTGTATTGCGCCACCGCCGCCTACTGGTCATGCTCAGAGTGTTCGTTGGGGGCGTGCTTCAGTTACGTTGAGTTGGCAGGCTTGAATTGGAATTGTGTAACGACCGTTATTCTAGGTTTGTGTTTCATGCGTACCGTATGCGTTTGCTTTGTAATTATTGAATTATCGATGTTATAACAAATGATGCTTCGTTTTAACGAGTTCAAAATAATTCCTATCGTGGAATTGTCTATTCCATGCCAAATCATTCTGCATATACAGAACGCAAAATTTTTACAAAGATGTGTGTGCTGCAACGGTAAAGAATGTTATTCAGAAGTGGACTTTTTTAATACATTTATAAAAGAGTGCCAAGTATTTTAAGTTGTTCAAAGATACATGGATGAATTATATTCAAACAAATCCATAAACGTTTTATTTATCTAGATTATTACTTTATTTATTTAATAAAGTGTAAATCTGAGCCTTGCTGGTTCTTTTAATCTTTATTATAACTGCTGTTATAAAATAAACAAAATAATTTGATTTGAACATTTAACATTATTTACCATCTTAGCTTTGGGGTTATTAATTAATTATTATTATTAATCCTACACCTCTATTATAAAGAAAACAACTTGATTATGTGTATGGTTCCAAAGGGGTTTTCCATAGTTACTTATAAAAGCAAGACACCCAAAATTAAGCGGATTACATTTTCTCAATTTTTATTTTCTTGGTTTTTACTTGCTTGATATTGTTTATTAGATAATATTGTCTTGTCTACATTACTAAAGGTTCGGGCTAATAGTGTTTTGCATGGATTTGTAGGACATTTTGAAAGAGTTAAGTACTACCATTAATAGTAACTTATTATTGATTTGAACTCCTAAAATCACTTCAGTGACTTTTACTGAAAAACTAAATTAAAAAAAATATTCCTATTAAATAACAAACCGTCATAAAATTTAAGTGGAAGCAAAGTGGTTGAGAGGCTAAAGGCCTCTAGTCTGCTACAATTGGATTCTAAAACTATGTTCAGACCTAGTTACAGGCGCTGAATTTACCGGAGTTAAACTCTGCTCTCCAGTCTTCATTAGGTTAACTGGCATAAAATAAAGAATGTTAAGGGTAAAAAAAAGGAAAACATTCTAAAATTGAATATTAATTTTCTATCTTAAAATAAAAACTTGAAGATTGAGAAGATAAAGAAATATAATTATGAGAGTGAGTCAAATATAAACCAGACTTTTTATACATATTTATAAATCAAGGAAAAATACAAACAAAACTTTTAAATTTTCCGAACAAAATCCCTACACATTTTCTCCAGTGTTCTGGAAGCTTGTACCCTTCTTCAAACAAACTTGGTTGAATTGTCAAACAACTCGTAACACGTCTTACTGGCCATTTTTAATGATGGACCCACCTCCTCCCCTCATGTGTCTATGAGTCTAAAAAATTATTGCCTTCGTGCCAAAATTGATTCAGAAGTATTTCACAAATTTGCATCCTGATCTCTTTTTGATCAATAACCTTGCAAACCCATGGGGCATGGACTTTTCTTCAGCCAAAATGTTCTGTAATATGGTATAGCACTAACAAGCCTGATAACCAACTTTGAAGCGATTTGTCAACAGTCAACTGCTGGTGAAACTTGTCCTTTGATGTTGATTATAACTTTCATTTTCCATACTTTCTCGTCTTAACACGTTCGCAACCGGCCATCGCATATATGCTTCGCTCAGTTCATTACCATAGACTATCGTGAAACTAAAAAACAATATATAGAGACAAACAGTTGCGACATTCGACACAGACCATGAATACGAGTTCAAATGAGTTGAATGGAGTTTGTTCAAATGAGTTAATATACTTTGTAATAACCTTAAAGGTATGTTCAAGCAATATCTATTTGTTTATTTTCAGCATTTTTCAGGTCGTCTGTAACTTAGATTATTTATTTCTATGGTAATTTTTGGGATTGCCGAGGAGAGTATATGTAGGAAATGCGGATTGGCTGAAGAATCGGCGGAACACATCCTACTGGAATGTGAGGCTCTAGGTAGAGCCAGAACTTTTACCGTAGGCTCCCCAGGGCAGGAAAGGGAAACCATCCTAGGAAACCCAATAGGAAGTATCTGTGTCTTTATGAGGAAGAAGGGTATTACTGGGTGGGAATAACTAGGAAATTTAAGGGGGCAAAAGATCTATTTGGTCGACGCCGGCAGGGTTCTTTTATGATCTTGCAACCTATGGAAAAAAGGTTAGTTTTAACAAAGTAACACATTTTTTCACAAAAAAATTGTAATTGAACAAATTTAGCCGCATTTGAAAATATACGTACAAAACGTATACACCCTACATTAAACAGAACATGTTGAAAACATATACAAATATTGGAACATAGATTGAACAAATATAAATAATAGGAGTTTCACACAAAAGTGTCTTATTTTTTCATTAGTAAACCTTCAAATTGAACAAATTTAACAAAAATAAAAATGATATAAAAACATATAAAACTGAATTAATGTCAAAGTTGCAGACCAAGCGCCCCCTATGAGCTGCAGACATTCCTACACATTGATACTAATAAATCAAGTCTTTAAAATAAAATAGTACTTTAAAATTAAATAGCAAAAGAATGCTGCTACAAATATGCGACATTAATTAGTCTATTTCAATTAATCCAGGTGTCGCAAATTTGCAGGTTAATAAATGCGATGCTAATCAATGTGTACGAAAAATCTTTACAATTGCGGTAGCGAACGTGTTAAACAATTGGGTCCGAAACAGTGAGCCTTCAACGGAATCAAAAACAATGGTTGTACATCTTCTTTCGATGAAAGTTTAATTTTAATCTGTTGTGTGTCAAGTGATGGAACCTCTTGCTCACTCATGCCTATATTTGATATTTATTTTTACTGTCATTAAACAATCTTAAAACTGCAATAGACATTGTCTTAAAAGCTATATAAACCATATTTTAAAAACTTACAATGATATACATACACATTCTTCAGCCTGTACTAAAGAAGGAACAGAGAGAAACAACCCAATAAGTATGTTCACTGAGCTTTAGGCTCGTATTAGACTAAGTCACCAGGCGATGTCGCCGGTGGCGTCACCGGTTACCGTACGGGCAGCCAGCCGCGACACCAGTAAAGTCACCAGGAGCGAGGCCAACCCCCAAAGTTCCCCCACTCCAGTGCCTACACATTCAGCGCTGTCACCTCGTCCTAGCTCCACGTGCACTGTTTTCCGTGTAAACAAAAGCTAACCTCGTCAGTTAAAAAATGTCTTGTGAACAAAAAAACAAGAGGATTGTATTAAAGAGTCCCAGTCTAGTGCGATGGTTATCGGGGACGAAAATTGTGGTAGTGATATTACAGGGAAAGTAAACAAACAAGTTCATAATGCGAAAGAATGCCAGTTGCTATTGAACCACAAACTTAACACGGAAGATTTTACTTATGCTGTTGAAGGCCATCGCTCGATTTGGGATGTAAGTTCAGATGATTATAGCAATAAACTATACTAATGTAAATTGTCTTTGACAGTAAGACTTCTTCATTATTATTACAAATTATTAAAACATAAAGGAACTCAGTAGCTAATATGTTGATACATTTTACTGTAATCCAAAACCTGTGAGTTATTAAAATCAGAACCACGCTTTGAATATACAGAAATGAAGTAAAACACATTTTTTTTTCTTACCTTAAAGTAACTACAAGTTTTTCTTCTGGCGAAATACATTTCCTCATTCTAGTATTTGTTCCGGTAATGTCTACCTTTTTTAGTGAAAGCAGTTCAAAAAAGGTGGATTTTGACATTCTGTAATTGAAAAACTTGTTTTCGTCAGCACAAAGTTCGTCAAAAAGGTTATAAAACAATCCTTTTGTTTCTCTGAGTGATAATATCGGATGCACGTGAGTTTTCCTTGCCCGTCTCCTCCTTTTCCTTAACAAAAGTGCAAGAAGCAGCATTTCTTCATATTTTTCCGACATTACGACCGCTCACTACACTAGCGTCAAACAAACTGAACTCGCAGCGCAGAACACAAAAATATAGTGGTAACGCAACAGCGGTGACTGTGTGTAATAGGTGCCATTTGATTCAATACCCAGCGATAATTCTTGGTCACCAGTGGTTACTCGTCTGGTCACGGGGCAGAATCACCAGTCAGTAACCAAACGCTGGTGACGCCACCGGTGATGTCGCCTGGTGTCCTAGTCTAATACGGACCTTAACCCCTACTATCTCAAATCACTCGGGATTGTGTGAAGAGATTAGGAGCATAAGTACAGTTTATATTTGACTACAAACGTCTACATCAAATAGGAGATACAATTTGTTTAATGAACTATAATTGACTTACGGGTGAAGTGAAGTATGTGCCACGAAGAATACAAGCAAGGAAGACAACAAAATATAACAGTTTCTGTGTAGTCACTCGACACGCATTGAGTAGCGAACCACCTTTCATCCGTTGGTATTCGGCTACAATACACATTACTAGCTGGATTGAGCAAACCAATGCTAACGTGAAATAGACGCTCGCAAATCCAACAAAGTAACTCACATTTGTCGTACGGCATTCTTCTCCTTCGAATTGTATCTAGAAAATAAACAATTATATTTATTTTATTTTCAGAAGAAGTTTATAAATATTGTTGTTAAGGGGATTCCCTACTGAAAATAGGGGTTTTCTATACTAGGCCTTTTTTGATTATGAGCTATTTTTTTTTACATTCATTAGAACCTAAAAAGTTGTTTACACTTATAGGAATTGGCAAACAAATATATTTTACATATTTTTTTGGGTTTTTTTTTGTTTTTTTTTTTTTTGTCAAAAAATGTATTTTCTTAAATCTCTTATAACTTTTTTACTACTGAACCAATTTGGCCATTTGATATCATGTTTTAATTTATATAAAAAGGACTAAATTTTTGGGTATAGTCATATTCTTACCACTAAAAGTTTAGAAGTTATGACCTTACAAAAAAAATATATATAAAAAACAAATTTGTGATTTACACATTTAAAAAAAAATACTCTTGTATTTGTCCTAGAGGAATAAAAATACCCAAAACGTTGCATTATAAGTTACTAAAGATGTGGTAAAAATTTCATCACTGTAGCTTTAGCAGTTAAAAAGTTATAAGAACTTTTGTGTAAAAAAATATCAATATTGAAAAGTTGCGGGAAATCACGTTTAAAGATTCCATTAGGTTTTTTAGCAGCCATAGAGGGGAATAACTTGCAGAAACAGTATTTGTAGTCAAGATGTGTTTTACTTACATATTGGAGGCATTGAAAGTTTAATAATAAACATTGTTGTCCTTCTTTACAATTACTTTAAAAAAATAAAAAATCTTTTTAGTCCAAATAGCAAACATAAAGAAGTTCAACTCGACCAAAAAAAGTAGGTGCGCGCTTGCCTTGAATAAATTTTTCACACTGATATAAAGAACTTTTGTGGCATATATTATGTTTTTCTTAAACCTTATAAACTATAAAATCAGGAAAAAAAGAAAAAAATATTTTGTTTTTTTTTTGGAAAATGGTAACTTTCAGTAGGGAATCTCCTTAAGAAGTTTATAACTAACTAGGTTCTGCCAAAGAAATCAAAGGGGAAAAGGCAAGTGCAATTTCAGCCTCCAGTTAGGGCCTACTAAAGTTTAAATATGTTAACTAATACTAATGATGAGCGATTGCGAGATGTTTTAGTCGACTGTCTCGATTGTTCAAACATCTCAAGTCTACTCGATTTTTGTCACTTTGACTCGATTATTCTCTCACCCGATTCATCACATAGTCGTGTATATCGTACACTAAGTCCAATAGCATCGTAAACCGAGTTAATCTGACCGATTGTTGTCCGAGTCAAACAACCGATGATTAATTGCGATCCAGTCAATGTGTTTTATTTGATCTATTAGTGACTTTGCTACAAGGGGTCTCGAGAAATAGGATTAAATGTTTTTGGTAACGAATAAAAATCTATGAAATTGAACTTAATCTTTATTAATCAGAACAATTTGGAACACAATAGGAAAATCAATATTAAATTAGCTTTATTTAATAAGAAAGTAATGTAAACTGACTGTGGTAAATATTTGCTATTTGACATGAGTTTATATTATTTTGAGTAGAAACTTCTAAATAAATTTAAAAAATATATTATCGAAACATGAAATAGAAGTGATTATATTTTTAAAATATTACTATTATTTAAGTAGTTATTAGACAAATTTAATAAACATGAATGTAATAAACGCTAAAACAATACTAAATTCAAAGTTATTTGCAACCAAAAAAGCAATTAGTAATGTAACCATGTACATAACAAACACTGAAATTTAATTCGATTAAAAACTGTCCGTGTTATTGAGTCAATAGACTGCATCGTTAGCTAAAAATCAGAGGGCACAATCAACTTGAACAATCGAACATCTCGATTGTAAAACCCAACTGTAACTCGATGGTTGACTCATTGTTAATTTAAACGTTGGCAATTGTTTCGATTCTAAAAACATCGCACTTTACAATCTAAGTATCTAGGCGACAGAGCATCACTCGGTACTTTTTTTTTATTGTTTTTTTTTTTAGGAAAATGTATGTAAATACAAATCGCATACTGAATAAATATGAATATTTTTCGAATTTAAGTACATATGAACTGTTTATCCTATACGCTAATACAAAATAAAAATACTTCAACAGATGTCGTTCTACACAAAAACCAATATTAAAGGTTAGAAATGAAAAAATTATTTTAACCCTACAACTGTCCATGTTAATGTTTTGCAACACCAAGTCATTTCGGTGCGTGTGCAAGCATATTTTCAAAAATTCGCCAAATATAGTAATTGTATACCAATCTATAACATACCAGATTTTCTCTGTGAGAAAAGCCACACGTTGCGGCATCAAATTTATAACACTCTTACTTAATTAAATTATCCAATTGAATAGCCCACGTTGTGGAACTAAGTTATAATACTATTAGATAACTGATGCAATTCAAAACACAAAGACAGTTTACAATTTTAACAACTTCTTTAATAAAAAAACGAAAAATTAAAATATATATATATAATTATTCACAAAACAAGTTAATTCAAAATCAAATGTTCGTTATAGTCTTTTATAACACTCTTAATATCTCGGGGGGTCAGTGCCGACTTTTCCCAATATTATTATTATTGAAACAGAAGTAATGATTAAAACAGTTATTATAGATAAATATGAAAATTGAAAAAGGGGAAAGGAAAATAGTACAATGGGTTAAAATGTAAGTGTATGTAGGTGTATACAGAGGGAAGCTATATCGAAGTTAAATTTGTATTGATGGTCCAAACAAATTCTTCTTATAAAGATATTTTATAAAGTCTTTCCAAAAATTATAATATTCGAGTTTTCACTGATGGATGGTTTGAAATATAGATAGAGTTAATTTCATGTAAGTAATTATAGGCCTATGGATAGATCTCACCCAGTTTATAACTTCTTCTTCTTGTTATGGGATTTTAAATGATTATTGATGATTATTACACTTCACTTTAGATAAGGCAAGTTATTTATTAAACGTTGACAAAGTTTGAACACTAAGAATCTTCAATTTAAATTGTCTATTGGAGAGCGTTGGTCATAGGTCTTGCTTCTTAGGCGTCTATTCAACAATTAAAAATCCTGGGATCAAAACTGGCTTGCTTTGGGCCTTCAGGAAATGGGTACATAAGGCCTGGTGAATTTCGTATCTTCTGGGGTTTGGATTGTTGTACAAAAAAGTGTAATTTAAAATGTAGTGTATTTATTTGGTGTTGTTTTGATTAAATTTTGAAATAATTTTGTTTTACAACTAATATTGAATAATACAATTAAAAAGAAATTGATTAAATAAGAAAATTGCATGAAAATACCAAAAATAGCTCCTTGTACAAATTATTTTCTAACATCTACTATTTACAATTAAAACTATACATTTGGCTTTTAAACTGGGATTTCCGCGCTGCAAGCGGTCACGTGACTGTGGGCGGGGCTTAATAAACATGTCTTACACCTATCTAGCTTTAGCCGTTGTTTCGTCGACTTTCAGTGAATTGTTATGGCTTAACGGTGTTTCCTATGAAATTTTGCCAAAGACATTTTTGATGAAGAATCTTTCGTTCTATCTGATGGTGTTCTTCATTTTTTGATTTAAATTTTGGTTCTCTTAGGATCGATGATTGTATTTCTGATATGGCCTAGATTTTAGTATGCCGGTCTGGTTTCGAGTGGATTAAAAAAGTGAATTTCGGTCGAACGCTTGTTGATTGAGTTAATCTTATAATTTGGATGGAGTGGTTGGTTAATTTAGATGAATTTTGATATAGGAAAGATAGGGATACGAGGTCTGGAAATATTATTAATTACGTAAAATGTTATCGAAAGTCGGGTGTTTTAGAATCTTGTTAATTTGTTGTTTGCGATTCCGTCCGCTAGATGTCGTCGGTCGGATCGTTTCTAAATGATTTTTTACTATCAGTCTTCTGTCTCTCTCGCACTCATGCGTGTTTAGTTGAAATACAGTAATGTATGATTCGTTTGACTTATTAATAATTTTATGGTATATTTTGAATTGTTACAATTATCCCCTTGGTGACTTTCCTTGAAAATATTTGTATAAATGTTTTCATGGAACCAAAACTAACAATGAAAAATATATTTAAGTAGTTTGTTTACCGCTGTTACTGTAGGCATATGATTGGAATTGCTCTTCTGTTGGAAGTAGGTCATTGACCTCAATTTGAGAACAGCTGGTCTTACGTTGTTGTTTTGCATGCTATTCGATGCATTGGTAGCGTTTCAGTGCCGTAACATGATACGGGCCTTTAATATTTATATTGTTTAAATCGCAGACATAGTAGGTTGATTGACCGATTCTCTTGTATATTTTATAGGGTCCGTAAAATAGTTCAAATAATTTATATGTTTCTCCTTCTGCTGCATTAGATTGGGGAAAATTTTTGATTAATACTAGATCATTAATTTTGAAAATTGTAGGTGTTAATTTAGAATTTTGTTTATTAGCTCGTTTCTCTTGCTTAATTTGGATACGTTTTTTCGCCAGAATTAATTTTACGTCGGTTGGTACGTCATTGTTGAAACAGTTATTTAAATAGGGCTCCCAAAATCGTATATTTTTCTTTCCTAATTGTAATTCCTTATTTACTGCTTCTTGGTACATCAGGGGTACCGGGTAAAATTGGCTTTTAAAATTTTTATCTTCTATAATTTGGATCGAATGAGTGTATTTATTGCAAAGTCCTGGAGCGTCCGAAAAAATATGTCTATAATTTAGTAATAATTTAGTTAACTCTAATTTTGTTCTGGTCCTAGATTAAGATTTTCTTTTAAAGTGTTGTTTATAGTGGGTTCATCTAAAATATTGATAAGATTATTTGCGCCGCGTTGTTGATTATCTTTGTTTATATAGTTGTATTCTTCATTTTTATTCATTGTATCATAATTAGGTGTGTTTTCTTTAATAATATAACATAGAATTCCTTCTTGCTTTGCCTCCTCAAACTTTATAACGATTCGCTTATCATTTATTCTCATATTTATATATTTCGTATAAAAGTTTATTTCCGTCTCTGTATTTACTATCCAGTCCATTCCTAATATTATGTTTCTAATTAAATTCGGCACAATTAACATATTAACATATAATTCTTCTCCTTCTATCTTCATTCTTATCATAATTATTCTAGATACTCTGCGGGTCTTTGTTCCTACAGCCGTGTGGATTTGTATATTTGTTGTAGGCAGCTCTTCATATTTTCCGATTTTATCTTTATTTTCTATGAACCATTGTTGAGACAGACAGGTTATGTTTGATCCTGTGTCAATTAAAGCTAAGGTTTTCGTCGATCCGATTTGGATGGTGATTTCAGGACATTTAATTTGATTGATATTTGTATTTAAACTTTTTTCAGTTTGATTTTCTTCGAGTAAAAACTCTCGATCACAATACATTGTGCTAATGAAATTGATTTTATTAGAGGGGTTGTTATTAATTTTAGTTTCTTGGTTTGGCCTAATATTTCCGAGATGTTTTTGTTGCACAGGGATAGTGTCGTTTTGTTTTTTCTGGGGTATGAGGGAATAAGTTGTATCTTTTTGTAGGCCTGGGACATTTACTGTGCTTTCTAGTTTTTTGACGTATTTGTAGTTGAGGAGCATGTAATAAGTGGGGTTGGGGGTTTAATTTGTTCGGCTATTGTATGGCAGACATTTGCTTGTTCGGGGGTTGGATAATTTTGATATCGAGGCGTGTTGTGGGGTTGGAATTGGGGTCTTGAAGTATTGGGGTAATTGTTGCGGTAGGGTTGGACAGATGTGGGGTTAAAATTTCGGCTTCGGGGTGATTGAGGGGGTGAAAAACGTGCTAGTGGATTTTGATAGTTTTTATTTGGGGGTTGGAATCGATATTTTGAGGGTTGGAAATTATTTGGTCTGTTATAGGGTTGAAAATTCGGTGGAGGGGTAAATTGGAAAGTTGTTCGGGGGCTGAAATGTGTTTCGCGTGGTTGAGAGGGATTTTTGCGCATTGGGGGTGATATAGGGCGTTGCTCTCGATGGGATCTATTCTGGCTATCTTTGACGTCTTCCCTTTGGAGTAACGAAATGAAGTCCATTATTCCATTAATACATTGGACTCTCCTTGCGTCTTGGATTATGTCTTCGAAGTGTTCTGCTAGGCAGGTAACAATTTCATCTTCAGATAGGGGTGGGTTCATAGCCTTTAGCGTGATAACTCGCTCCGTGAAGTATTCAGCACGGGTCAGTGTTCCATTTGGTCTAAATTTCTCTGTCTCCATTTTATATTTAATGCCTCTCTGAATCTCTCGGCTCCAATATTTGTTCTCAAAATATTCCTGGAAATCTTCCCAACAGTTGATGTTATTTTTAATTAGGCTAAACCATCTAGATGCATGTCCCTCTAAACACATGTCTAGATTGTCGGTCAGGTGGATATTTGAATCGCTGCCCTGGTTAAATGCCATCCTTCTCTCATGAAACTTCTTTATTTTGTTCAATATCTCTGTGGGGTTATGTTCTCTCCCATAGAATTTAGGTATATTATTATCAGCAGCCCCGTCAAATTGTCTTCCGCAAACTACATGGATATTTTTTGAAGACAGGGTTTGGTCTTCCTTTACAAATTTTTCTAACTTTTCAACACGATCGTTATTGGTTGAAACGAGTTGTCCAATCCGGTCAATTTGTTGTTTTTGCTCTATTTCAATTTTTTGTATTCGAACTCTTTCTTCCTGTAACGTATTAGTAATCTCGCGGCAGTTTTTCTCAACCAATTGTTTACATTCTTCTTTAGTTTGTTCTTGTGTTTCCGAAACATGTAATTTTAAGTGTTCTATATGTTGTTCAATTTGTAATTTGAATTCGGCCTTGGTTGCGTAAGTAAACTCTTCTTTAAGATTAGCATATTGCGTTCGCATTTCTGTAATTACTTGTGAAATTTGTTTTTCGGATTGTTGTTTGAATTCTAAATTTTGCTGTTTGAGTTGTTGATTGGCGTCTAAAATTTGTTTAAATTTTTGATTAGTATCTGATATTTTTTGTTTAAGTTCTTGATTAGTACCAGATATTTGCTGGTTTAGGTATTGGAATTGTTGGCTAATGTTAAAAAACATATCTTCAACCGTTAAGGGTGGGGTTGAAGTTCGAGAGGGGGTTGCGTTGTCGGTTGGATTTATTGTATCTGGCTCAAGACTTGCTCTAACATTTACATTATCCGGCTCTGGTTCGCCTATAAGATCGGTAAACATTTCTTCCCTTAAACTCCGTTCTCCTAAAGACACGTCTTCCATCCGGCGGTTGCTTATATCGGGAATCCGCGACCCTTTCATCGATACGCCTAATGAATCCGCGATCACGTCTTCATTTCGGCGGGACGAGTGAAAATTAGGCAAGCCTTCGGATTCTTGAGCCCTTTGGGTTAGGTTGATGTTAGTCCTAAGGTTATATGTAGGCTGGTTTTCCACATTAATTTAAATCACAACTTAAACTAGATATATGCAACAACTATTAATATAACAATTCTATATCTATTTAAAATAAGGAGTTATTTATGGTAAGATTGGGAAAAGCCTTCACGTTGCGGCGCCAAATTTTGTAACATACCAGATTTTCTCTGTGAGAAAAGCCACACGTTGCGGCGTCAAATTTATAACACTCTTACTTAATTAAATTATCCAATTGAATAGC
>JAGFPH010001052.1:321552-335360 GCA_018207615.1 Philaenus spumarius
ATGTAATAGATAAGCTTGTTCCTAAGTAAACAGATGCGGCACAAGCAGGGAGAATAAATCGAGACATCAACCGAAGAACACGTTTATTATTTCAGTGCCCAGACCTGACATGACAGAACAATTTTATATCTCAAAAGTGAACATTTTATATACTATAGCCAACCTAGGCTAAACTAACTTGCTCTCCTTTACCTAATGTACCTGATGTAAATATATTCAAGCATTATAAAAATGTTTTGAACCTCTAAAAATTTATGAAAATCAACACTTGGAGGTTTTTGGGGGCGCTAATTTTATTTCTGACCTAACAAAATGCCCCCGGTGCACCGGGGGGCTCTGGGAGGAAATTTATGAAGTTGTCACAGAGACTTGGACATTTCCGGTCGGATGTTTTTGGGGGCGCTGATTTCAATTCTGACTATGTGAAATGCCCCCCCATGCTCTGGGGGCTCCAAGGAGTCGGGGCTGATGGGGTAAAAAACGTAAGGTTTTGAAATATTTTGAGATGACGTCTTAAAGGCATTTAGTGGAGATCAGGGCGGTTTCCATGGCAGCTGTTTTGGCTTTTGCGCTGATCTGAACTGTTGGGAGGGGTGACGGGAAAGACAAAAGAGAGAAAAAGTGATGTATGGAATAATACTGTTCGCTATCGCTCAGAGTCCGTTACAAAGCTGTATCGAGAGAAGATGAAAGCTGCTGCTGGTTTTGAGTTTGATCGTTCGTGTAATTCATTTGAAAAATCTTGTTCTAGTGAATTATTAGTTGGAAATTTGTCACTAGTTGAAAATCAGGGAATATTCTCGCTCTCGCATTGCAACTTCCAGCTTCAGCACTACTTATGCGAGCGTGGATGAATCGCCTTCATATATCGAGCTGGCCGAAAGGTTTAGTCTTTGCGTGTAGGCGGTTACTAGATCTAAAAATGTGGATCTAGCCAAACTATTCTCCACCGTTGACGGCTGAATCCATTATTTCAAGAGGGTGTATACAAGTTCAAAGTTGGTATGGAGCAGACCTGGATCCGTTGGATTGGGGCTGGAAGTTGGATAATGGGGAGCTTCAGCCAGTCACCATTACGCAGGATGCAGGCCTACATGGAAATGATTTCCTGCGCCTGCACTACAGGCTGCTGCCCTGCTTGTGGATGCTGGAAGCATAACGTTGCCTGTTCATTATAAGCGATTATAATGGTGGCTTAAAAATAATTTTGGAAATCAAGAATTATGTATATCAGAATTTTTTATTTTATACATTACGTATGTTTGTATATTTACTATTCCAGATTTGTAATAGGAAGAGAAACTAGCTTCTGTTAGGTACTAATGAAAAGTTTAGACATGAAAGTGTTTTCCTAATAAGTTATAATAATATTTACAACTACAGAGCATTCCAAAAACTGTTTAAATTTGAATGCCTTTCATAATTAATTTAGATTGGTTTGATTTTAGGTTTCTTCAATTGAGAGATGGACCGGTTGGGCTCCATATCACCGAACACATTTTCCCTTTTGGCACAGTTTTCAATAATGTCCTGGAACAGCTCTTGTGCAGACAACTGCTCAGGACACGGAGAATGCCACAATGGTACCTGCATATGTGAGGTAATTTAATAGCCTAATTAATTAGTTTACCAATATTAACCCTTTATGGAGTTTTGCTAAAAGAGTAATGCCGTCCGAGAAAGTTTCTAGTTTTAAATGCTTAAAAGAGTACTGCCGATTAAACTAGATTAGTTATGCAATAGCTACACAGTGTTATTGTGGTGGGAGGTGCAATGTGAGCAGTTCCGGGTGATAGGGAATTGTCTGAAGTGGGCGTTTCATATTAGAGCAGCTTGTAACACACAAAGCAGCTGACACTTTGTCCATAGAACTTATTCATTTGAGGTTGTATTTTCTCTGTATAAGATTTACGTGATTATTACCTAAGTATTTTCCTTTAGCGGCAAGCACAACCCGCTGCGTTTCACCTCAGGGCTTCCATTGTTGTTGTTGGCTTCCATTAGTCAGTATAGTATGTGGTGGGGGTTTGCTATTTTTACTCCAGCCTGTCGCAAATTCTTCGAACCCCTTTTGCTTCCAAACCGTGCAACTGATGTCCAGGGTGCTTCCAGGATGTCTACTGATCATGGAAAAGTCGCGGATTTTAGTAAGGGATCACGCTAAAATTCCATTTAGAAAGTTCATGGAAATAAATTTTAAAAGCCTAAAACAAAATCATTTTGTACATAAAATATTTATAATATAAGCTCTCTGAGCGCTAGATTGTAACAAATATAAAAAAAGGTTCCTACACTATCGTGCGAGTGACACGCTGATATTATAATTGTGATCATAAAATTGGGCTTCAAGATGATAAAATATTTTTTGTATAATAACCTTATTAGTTTTTTATAGGACATATTTAGTGTTTAAAATAACGTTGAGCATATATGAAGCGGAGTAATTATGTGTTTTTTATGTTGTTTCAATGTCTTTTTTGCCGAAACATGAATATAAACAGGAACAGCGTTCGGCAAGCGGGGAGTATGGGCGTAGTAGGGAACAGCGGAGCAGACAAGTTGCGGCGTAGTAATGCGCAATTGTTTGAAGCTCGAGATGTTTGAACAATCGAGACAATCGACTGAAACATCACGCAATCGCGTATCACTAGTTGGGTGTATTACTAAGAGAAGTAGACATTAAGTGATTTTAAGTTTTACATAATAAAGACTTTGTATATAAAAACTCGATTTTTTAAATTTTTACCCTAAAAATCACCTTAAACTAGTAGTTGCCCTGAAAGCGGTTTTAAATCGAACAACTATTTACAATAAATTCAATGTATCTTTTTCCAAAGACTTCAATTTGTTCAAATAATCTTCATTAAGTGGAATATGTTCAACAAAATACTGTCAGCAATGAAAGTGTTAAACAGTCTCTTTACTTTATAGTTTTTAAACGACGACGAGAGCACATTGTTTTGAATCAGTTCGATTTTTAGGAGAAATTTTGATTGAAATGTTTGTTTTGGACAAGTTTATTGAGCAGTAGATTTTTACACACTGGTTTTAACGGATGCGGAACCAACAGACAGTGTAGACCTGGCTTAAATCACTCAATAATTACAAAAACTGCTATTTTAATGAGTGCAAATTTTTAAGATGATGGATGCCGAACTATCGGGTCTGCCAAATTATCGAGTGCCGGATTATCGAGGTCTTAATGTTCAAAGAATATGTTTTGTTAGTGCAAACATACAAATAAGACACCAAAAAAGGAAAGATCATACATTCGAGTGTCATCATTGAGAAATAGTACTCTACGTATATATCCATGTTTTGAAGAGTGTCATCTGTTCATGATCTTAAAGAAAGAATCACACGATACTTTTACGTATGTAAACGATATTTTCTGGATTTATTTTTTATATTTGGTTTTATTTATATTTAATACACTAAGTAAATTTATTCACATGTGTGTAGAATTTATTTTGCCCTCTTATAAAGTTATAACCAGTCGTACAATACGATCCTATAAATTCTCAATTAATGCTCAAGTATAACAAATGTTGGCAATCAATGTTTTAGGAAATTTTTTGATTAAGAACATTTTTGCATTGATAAGGCTTGATAGAGAACTTGTTGTAAGGACAACCAACAAATTTGAACTAACCAGGAAATCAAAAAGTTGGAATTAAAGGTTCTACTGTATTATAAGTATCCCCTATACTCTAATGTGAGCAATGTCTGTTTGTAAGTACGAGCAATCTTGAGATCCAGCGAAAGGATTTTGCTGAAAGTTGGGATTAAAGGTTCTACTGTATTATAAGTATCCTGTACTCTAATGTGAGCAATGTCTGTTTGTACGTACAAGCAATCTTGAAATCCAGAGGAAGGATTTTGCTGAAAGTTGGGATTAAAGGTTCTACTGTATTATAAGTATCCTATACTCTAATGTGAGCAATGTCTGTTTGTACGTACGAGCAATCTTGAGATCCAGCGGAAGGATTTTGCTGAAAGTTGGGATTAAAGGTTCTACTGTATTATAAGTATCCTATACTCTAATGTGAGCAATGTCTGTTTGTACGTACGAGCAATCTTGAGATCCAGTGGAAGGATTTTGCTGAAAGTTGGGATTAGAGGTTCTACTGTATTATAAGTATCCTATACGCTAATGTGAGCAATGTCTGTTTGTACGTACGAGCAATCTTGAGATCCAGCGGAAGGATTTTGCTGAAAGTTGGGATTAAAGGTTCTACTGTATTATAAGTATCCTATACTCTAATGTGAGCAATGTCTGTTTGTACGTACGAGCAATCTTGAGATCCAGCGTAAGGATTTTGCTGAAAGTTGGGCTTTGAGGCTTTTGGGTCTAAAAAATCGATTGGTGAAAACCGCTACCTCAGGAAAAATCGAATTTTTCTAAACATCTCATTTGAAAATTAAAATTTTTTAATATTGGGCTTATGGAGTTTAAAATCATTACATATTTTTATTGACTATAATAATAACAGTAATCAGCTGTTTCCTATATTATTTCCATTATCAGCTGATTTCAAGCTTAACCCTGCAACTGTCAGACTACTCAATTTGAGTGGTCGTGTGGGCGTGGCACGTGAAAACGATCAATTTTAACAACTATACTTGTAATGAATATTTCACCCACTAAAATTTATTTGATCGCAAAAAGTCAAAAACCGTTGGAAAGGTAATGATCTAAACTTTAATTTTTGTATTTACAAGTTTTTCCTAAAACATATATTTACATACGTAATCATCTTGCAGTTTATTAGTTTTCTTCAACAAACTCGGCGCCTGTCAATTCACCAGTTTTCATCACAAAACACGACGAAATAATGCATCTTTCCTCTCTCTCTAAACCCCGCCCACTACTTCTTCTAAAGTAAAATTAGATATCGTTGGATTCTTGACAATTTCCCCTATCTAATACTGCCATCCAATCAAAAATTGGACAAATAGTTCAACAATTGTAGGCTGTTTTGTAGACCCTTGCAATTGGTCAGTTTTCCAACCAATAAACAGCGTTATATATTACACGTGATTTCTGTGTGAAAACAATAGTTTTTTTAGAGATATTTTGGTATCTTTGTAAACTTAATGCTTCAAGCTAACTTTCCCTGTAAACCAAATACGCTTTATTTGAGCAGTTTATTGTGTAGGACCATGGGAAAGTGACTGCTAATACGGTCTCATCTAAGGTTTAAAATCGAGCTCTAACGGCTTTTTATAACATGGGTAGACATAGGGGTTTGCGCGCGCATCGTGATAGCTTGAACGGGCGAGGAGATTTCTACATTTTTTCTCTCTTTTGTTATTCAAATAATTCTAAGTCAAACACTTTTAGGAAAAGGTAATTTATAAGTATACGGTTCAATTCCTTGATTTATTCTCTACACTTTGTTATAATAATATTTCATTTTTGGGTAAAGCAAATAATCTTAAATTACGTTTGAAACTAGGCCAACTTTTGTTAGAAGTCGTGTAGATGGAACATAAAAACTGGTGTTTTCAAAATAAGAAATTTGAAATTGATAAATGTTTTTATACAATTCTATTTAGAACTAAATTATGAAACTTTTTTACGCTTACGAAAAAATTTCAAAAAATGTTTACTACTTGTTATGTAGGGCTAAAGATGAACATTTTCCTTTCGTTACTGAACATTTTTTGTTTCTTGAGCTAATAACTTTTACAATTTTACATCAATAAATTTTTTAATTGCATATAGGAATTCTTTGAACCTTTCTCTACAAAAAAGGTACAGAACACTTTTGGATTGGTATACAATTACTATATTTGGCGAATTTTTGAAAATATGCTTGCACACGCACCGAAATGACTTGGTGTTGCAAAACATTAACATGGACAGTTGTAGGGTTAAAACAATTTTTTTCATTTCTAACCTTTAATATTGGTTTTTGTGGAGAACGACATCTGTTGAAGTATTTTTATTTTGTATTAGAGTATTGGATAAACAGTTCATATGTACTTAAATTCGAAAAATATTCATACTTATTCAGTATGCGATTTGTATTTACATACATTTTCCTAAAAAAAAAAAAACAATAAAAAAAAGTACCGAGTGATGCTCTTGTCGCCTAGATAGGCCTACTTAGATTGTAAAGCGCGATGTTTTTAGAATCGAAACAATTGCCAACGTTTAAATTAACAATGAGTCAACCATCGAGTTACAGTTGGGTTTCACAATCGAGATGTTCAATTGTTCAAGTCGATTGTGCCCTCTGATTTTTAGCTAACGATGCAGTCTATTGACTCAATAACACGGACAGTTTTTAATCGAATTAAATTTCATTGTTTGTTGTGTACATGGTTACATTACTAATTGCTTTTTTGGTTGCAAATAACTTTGTATTTTAGTATTGTTTTAGCGTTTATTACATTCATGTTTATTAAATTTGTCTAATAACTACTTAAATAATAGTAATATTTTAAAAATATAATCACTTCTATTTCATGTTTCGATAATATATTTTTTAAATTTATTTAGAAGTTTCTACTCAAAATAATATAAACTCATGTCAAATAGCAAATATTTAACACAGTCAGTTTACATTACTTGCTTATTAAATAAAGCTAATTTAATATTGATTTTCCTATTGTGTTCCAAATTGTTCTGACTAATAAAGATTAAGTTCAATTTCATAGATTTTTATTCGTTACCAAAAACATTTAATCCTATTTCTCGAGTCCCCTTGTAGCAAAGTCACTAATAGATCAAATAAAACACATTGACTGGATCGCAATTAATCATCGGTTGTTTGACTCGGACAATAATCGGTCAGATTAACTCGGTTTACGATGCTATTGGACTTAGTGTACGATATACACGACTATGTGATGAATCGGGTATGATAATAATCCAGTCAAAGTGACAAAAATCGAGTAGACTTGAGATGTTTGAACAATCGAGTCAGTCGACTAAAACATCTTGCAATCGCTCATCATTAGTATTAGTTACCATATTTAAACTTTAGTAGGCCCTAACTGGAGGCTGAAATTGCACTTGCCTTTTCCCCTTTGATTTCTTTGGCAGAACCTAGTTAGTTAACCCTAGAACTGGCATGGTTAAAGCTCAAATTGAAAAGCCCGTTTATAGCGCTTTGCAAGCATATTTTTAAAAATTCGCCAAAAATAGTAAATGAACCCCAATCCAAAAGTGTTCTGTAGCTTTTTTGTAGAAGAAACTTCAACGAATTCAAATATGTCACTAAAAATTAGTTTCTTTTGAAATTGTAAAAGTTGTTAGCTTAGAAAGCGAAAAATGTTCAGAAACGGAAGGAAAAAAAAGAACTTTATGCCTACATAAAAAATAGTAAAACATTTTTGTAATTTTTTTCAAAATACACAAAAGTTTTATAATTTAGTTCTAAATAGAAATATGTAAAAATATATTTCAATTTCACAAATTTTAGTTCAAAATAACATTTTGAACGTTTTTACTACGGTACATAACCTGCAAATCTTGACTAATTTCAAGTGACTAGCCTAGGCCAAGATATTTTTTACCAAACAATGTTTTTTTTATACCAAAAATTCGAGAATGAAATGCAGAATCGAATAGCATTCTACCCAGTTTCAAATAACTTTACATTTTGTAATGAAAATTCAAAAACCTCAAATCGGCAATAACCTAAAACTTATTTTTATAGCCTATGTTATTTATAAACTTACCGTTTTATTACAACACCGCTATAAGCCTAATTTCACTCAAACACAATCTACACTTATTTATTTATAACTAAAACACAATATAACACTATTTTATAAACTGTAATAACCATAAAATAACACAAAACAAATGTCAACAAATGAAGTCAACTAGACGGGTGGCGTTCGATGAATTGTGTTCACTTGTAAAGCTTTGTTATACCAACCTATGAGATCTAAATGTATAGAATTTTACATAGATAAAAACTGTGAAGATTTCTGTTTATAACCATATATTGTACATTTTAGGGATATATCGAATAAGACTGTAAGAATCGATTCTAAACAGGCTTGCGTATTGGCCAAATATATATGACCAATTACAAGCTTTTACCGTATATCCTATAGAACAGCTGTTTTCAGAGTAACATGTGATTTGAAGACACAGTTTGAAACAGAATCGTCTGCTAAATTCAATGCTGTAATGATCTTCTTCATAAATAACTTCTGTGAGGAATTACAGACCGTTGAAAATGAGACAAAGTCTTGACAGTATACGGCGTTCATTGACGCGTGAATCATAGGTGATTTAGGTACTACAATTTTGAAACAGTAATTACGTATGTAAATATGTGTTCTACAAAAAAGTTGTAAATACAAAAATTATAGTTTAATTCATTACCTTTCCAACGGTACCGGTTTTATTACGATTAAATCATTTTAAGTGGATATAATGATCGATTGTGCCAATTCTCGCAAAGGTTCGAGCGGGTTGCGTTGCCCCTGAGTGACTGCAGTCAAAACTGCAGTCTGCCCCTTTGAGGGTTAATGCTTGACAACAATATTTATAAACTTCTTCTGAAAATAAAATAAATATAATTGTTTATTTTCTAGATACAATTCGAAGGAGAAGAGTGCCGTACGACAAATGTGAGTTACTTTGTTGGATTTGCGAGCGTCTATTTCACGTTAGCATTGGTTTGCTCAATCCAGCTAGTAATGTGTATTGTAGCCGAATACCAACGGATGAAAGGTGGTTCGCTACTCAATGCGTGTCGAGTGACTACACAGAAACTGTTGTATTTTGTTGTCTTCCTTGCTTGTATTCTTCGTGGCACATACTTCACTTCACCCGTAAGTCAATTATAGTTCATTAAACAAATTGTATCTCCTATTTGATGTAGACGTTTGTAGTCAAATATAAACTGTACTTATGCTCCTAATCTCTTCACACAATCTCGAGTGAGTTGACATAGTAGGGGTTAAGGTCCGTATTAGACTAGGACACCAGGCGACGTCACCGGTGATCTGACTAGTTGCTGGGCACTAGTTCTTACGGTGCTTATTACATTAGGGTCACCGGTGGCGTCACCAGCGTTTGGTTACTGACTGGTGACTCTGCCCCGTGACCAGACGAGTAACCACTGGTGACCAAGAATTATCGCCGGGTATTGAATCAAATGGCACCTTTTACACACAGTCACCGCTGTTGCGTTACCACTATATTTTTGTGTTCTGCGCTGCGAGTTCAGTTTGTTTGACGCTAGTGTAGTGAGCGGTCGTAATGTCGGAAAAATATGAAGAAATGCTGCTTCTTGCACTTTTGTTAAGGAAAAGCAGGAGACGGGCAAGGAAAACTCACGTGCATCCGATATTATCACTCAGAGAAACAAAAGGATTGTTTTATAACCTTTTTGACGAACTTTGTGCTGACGAAAACAAGTTTTTCAATTACAGAATGTCAAAATCCTCCTTTTTTGAACTGCTTTCACTAAAAAAGGTAGACATTACCGGAACAAATACTAGAATGAGGAAATGTATTTCGCCAGAAGAAAAACTTGTAGTTACTTTAAGGTAAGAAAAAAAAATGTGTTTTACTTCATTTCTGTATATTCAAAGCGTGGTTCTGATTTTAATAACTCACAGGTTTTGGATTACAGTAAAATGTATCAACATATTAGCTACTGTTCCTTTATGTTTTAATAATTTGTAATAATAATGAAGAAGTGTTACTGTCAAAGACAATTTACATTAGTATAGTTTATTGCTATAATCATCTGAACTTACATCCCAAATCGAGCGATGGCCTTCAACAGCATAAGTAAAATCTTCCGTGTTAAGTTTGTGGTTCAATAGCAACTGGCATTCTTTCGCATTATCAACTTGTTTGTTTACTTTCCCTGTAATATCACTACCACAATTTTCGTCCCCGATAACCATCGCACTAAACTGGGACTCTTTAATACAATCCTCTTGTTTTTTTGTTCACAAGACATTTTTAAACTGACGAGGTTAGCTTTTGTTTACACGGAAAACAGTGCACGTGGAGCTAGGACGAGGTGACAGCGCTGAATGTGTAGGCACTGGAGTGGGGGAACTTTGGGGGTTGGCCTCGCTCCTGGTGACTTTACTGGTGTCGCGGCTGGCTGCCCGTACGGTAACCGGTGACGCCACCGGCGACGTCGCCTGGTGACTTAGTCTAATACGAGCCTAAAGCTCAGTGAACATACTTATTGGGTTGTTTCTCTCTGTTCCTTCTTTAGTACAGGCTGAAGAATGTGTATGTATATCATTGTAAGTTTTTAAAATATGGTTTATATAGCTTTTAAGACAATTTCTATTGCAGTTTTAAGATTGTTTAATGACAGTAAAAATAAATATCAAATATAGGCATGAGTGAGCAAGAGGTTCCATCACTTGACACACAACAGATTAAAATTAAACTTTCATCCAAAGAAGATGTACAACCATTGTTTTTGATTCCGTTGAAGGCTCACTGTTTCGGACCCAATTGTTTAACACGTTCGCTACCGCAATTGTAAAGATTTTTCGTACACATTGATTAGCATCGCATTTATGCGACGACTGGTTTCTATCCACAGACTGATGTCGCAAATTTGCGACACCTGGATTAATTGAAATAGACTAATGTCGCATATTTGTAGCAGCATTCTTTTGCTATTTAATTTTAAAGTACTATTTTTTTTTAAAGACTTGATTTATTAGTATCAATGTGTAGGAATGTCTGCAGCTCATAGGTTGCGCTTGGTCTGCAACTTTGACATTAATTCAGTTTTATATGGTTTTATATCATTTTTATTTTTGTTAAATTTGTTCAATTTGAAGGTTTACTAATGAAAAAATAGACACTTTTGTGTGAAACTCCTATTATTTATATTTGTTCAATCTATGTTCCAATTTTTGTATATGTTTTCAACATGTTCTGTTTAATGTAGGGCGTATACATTTTGTACGTATATTTTCAAAAGCAGCTAAATTTGTTCAATTACAATTTTTATGTGAAAAAATGTGTTACCTTGAAAACTTACCTTTTTTCCATGGGTTGCAAGATCCTAAAAGAACCCTGCCGGCATTGACCAAATAGATCTTTTGCCCCCTTAAATTTCCTAGTTATTCCCACACAGTAAAACCCATCTTCCTCATAAAGGCATAGATAATTCCTATTAGGTTTCCTAGGATGGTTTCCCTTTCCTGCCCTGGGGGGCCTAGGGTAAAAGTTCTGGCTCTACCTAGAGCCTCACATTACAGTAGGATGTGTTCCGCCGATTCTTCAGCCAATCCGCATTTCCTACATATACTCTCCTCGGCAATCCCAAAACTTACCATAGAAATAATTAATCTAAGTTACAGACGACCTGAAAAATGCTGAAAATAAACAAATAGGTATTGCTTGAACATACCTTTAAGGTTATTACAAAGTATATTAACTCATTTGAACTCGTATCCATGGTCTGTGTTGAATGTCGCAACTGTTTGTCCCAGTCTCTATATATTGTTTTTTAGTTTCACGATAGTCTATGGTAATGAACTGAGCGAAGCATATATGCGATGGCCGGTAGCGAACGTGTTAAGACGAGAAAGTATGGAAAATTAAAGTTATGATCAACATCAAAGGACAAGTTTCACCAGCAGTTGACTGTTTACAAATCGCTAAGGGATTGCAAATGGTTTTAGCTATACTTCTCTGTATCTATACTTTTGCATTTGTTTTTGTTGCAGGCAGCATATAGTGAAGAATGTCCTAGTAGTTTAATGAATGCGTACTATCCTTTACTACTCTCAGGTTCATCACTAGTTGTTTGCTTCTGGGCTGAGGTGAGTCAGTTGTGTAGAAAATTGATCAATATTTTGTACTCCTAGTAGAAAGTCTATAAAATACATACAGTAGAGTCCCGGTAATCCAGACTAGATGGGACTGTATCACCAAAATCTGGGTTAGTCGGAATTTGCCATAAAATGATTTGACACAAGTTTTAGATAGGTAAATTTATAAAAATCGGAGTTTTTTGCTGTCATAAATACAACTTTTCCTACAGCTTAATTTTAGTTTCAATTCAGCTTAACTACAGCTTAACTACCGAATTCGTAGACCCAAGTTTTAATCTACGAACTGATGTAGGGTCAACAAAATAACTTTGTGAAATAAAGTTTATTGATTAACACCAATTTTAATTAAGAATTTCAAAAAAGGAAAGAAATGTTAAATTTTGAACCGGACTTTAAAATAAAATAACATTGTTTAAACAAATATTGGAGATTTTACTCCGTTGTCACAGTTACTTTCTTCCGTTTAGGGCCATTTTCACAAACACTCGCGCTGAACGGTATGCAAACACACGATTAATATGGTAAAAGTTTATTTTGTGGGTATCAACCGACGACTATAGCGAAGGAAACAAAAAGAGACTTTCTAAAAACAGTTGTAGGGACTGAGTCAATTCATGGAAAACAGGATGCGAGAGCCGACTTCTTTGTCTACATTTTCTAATAACTCACATATACTGAAATTTATTAAAGTGTGTTAGAAAACTATCGACTTTCAATTGTACTTCAAATTAGATTGGTCTTAAAGCTGAACCTTTAAAAAAATAACAAACTTTGATCTTATCTCCTACCATTTCAAAATGGCTGCAAAAAACTGATTTTTTTGTTTTGTTAAAAATGGAAGCGGATGGAGAAAATTTGTTATCCAACACGACCTAACTTGCCATTATATATAAACTAGCTGAATACCCGTGCTTCGCTAAAGGGTTTTTTTATATTTTTTATAACACTATGTTAATTTTTTTATCAAGTTGTAAAATTTTTCTCTCATTTTCTTTCATCTTTTATTTCACAAAAGTGAATTATTTCATGTATTTAAATTAGTTTTGTATTTATTGTTTACTGGCTGTCCGTCAATCGTCTTCGTTTAGGTATCAGGACTGAATATATTAAATCAATTAAAAAATAAAGAATTCACAAAATATATAGCGTCTTCTTTTTCAACCGTTAAATCAAAAAACTGGTAAATCACAGTCTTAGCTGAATGTTGCCGATCACCCAGATAGATCGGAATAGTTTTTATCAGCTTAAATCTTTAAAAATGTTCTTAAAATTAATAAGTGTCAAGTTTCAGCTCTCTAGCTTTAAGGAAAGAATACCAATTAATATTTATTGTTATCACATTTTCACCCCTTAACAGAACGTGACAAAATGTAAAACTGGGTTATAATTTATATGTATCGTGCAAGAAATAAATATAAAAAATGTCAGCTCTCTAGCTTTAATGAAAGTATAACAAACAATATTTATTGTTTTAGGGGGGGGATTTTAAAATCTTTCTTGGTGCGCCTATGAGCAATATGTGTACCAAATTTCAAGTCCTAGGTGGTATGGTTTTTGAGATACTGTGATCAATGAATGAGAGAGTAAGTGGGTTTTCGATTTTACATAATATAGATATGACTTGTTTTTTTTAGATATGGGCTTTTTTATTTTCCAGACATTAATAATTTTTTCAAAGTTGGAAAACTTGCGGAAAAGTGGCCAAGTTGGACATTGTTTTAAAGAGAATATCATTAGCAATGTTTGATGAAATTTTAAGTTCTGAGCATAAAATTATCTAATAATCAATGTAAGCATGGTTGGTCTGTGTAAACAACTCTGCCACCCTCCCCATGCCCTATAAAAGTTATATGGAATGGAGCCCTCTACAAGGTTGGGTTCGTAGATGAGTGTTAAAAGAGAGCATCACAACAATGGACTTCTTATTGGGAGGCAGTGAAACAGCTGGGGTGGCCAGAATGTTTCTGAATGTTCTAGAAACTTCCAGAAGCCTATAAAAGTTATACGGAATG
>JAGFPH010001053.1:0-18234 GCA_018207615.1 Philaenus spumarius
TACCTAATTTCATGAAAATCGGAACAATATAGAGTCCTCTCTGGTCGTGTATACATACAGACAGACTGACACCACTCTAAAAACACTTTTTTGGGTTCAGGGAGCACCAAAACAAAAAATTCCACTAAAAATATTTTTGGTTTCAGGGAGCACCAACACAGACAATTGCACTAAACAATTTTTTGGGGTTCTGGGAGCACCAAAACAGATAATTCAACTGAAAATTCAAATTCGAACATTTTTACGAAAACAATACTTTCTCCATATACTACGTATAGGGTGGAGAAAGTAAAAATAGTCCTTTATAAGAATATGTTACAAGAAATTTTAAAACTAATGTTCATTTTTCCAGAACAGGTATCGTGTGTTATGTGAACACATCTTAAACTCTCCAACGCCAAAGCTAATATCAGTACATCTTTATTAAATATTTGCTCATTTACCGCATCTTTACGTTTGCATTCCTCAAATGAAATTACCGAGGCGATATTAAATTACGAATATCTTCAGATTGAGATATGACTGAAAGATGTTTACACATCAAACTGTCCGAGAACAACTTTCAAAACAAGTTTTATTCGTCAAATTTATAGTGGATGGTTTTGTAACTGCATTCTTTGGTGCATATAAAGAAATTGTTTTTGTTTTTTCTTAGCGAAAGGTTTTCGTCCGTTCGTCTAGCCCTCTTTAAAAATGCATCTATGCTTAACAGAAATGGACCAGAAAAATGTTATTTTGAACGTCTGCTTAAGAAATTACAGCGGGGAGAACAGTTAGACACGTAAAATGCTTTGCAAAAGGAACAACTGTATTATTGCCACGGAAAAACCCCTGAAAGCAATGTCATCATATTTTGTCTTAAGTGGGAATTGTAATGCCATAAACATTATCTTCTGAGTTAGCCCAGTCGGTATAGGTTAAAACTACCAGTAATTTGCAATACGGCTGATTTTTTTTTATAAGTACCTTAAAGTATGTAGATTAACATAAAAAAAGTTTACCAGTCTATCGATTTCCCAAAGTCGAAAAAAAATCGATTATCATTTCTTTTTCGATTATCCTTAATATTTTGAGTTGAGATGAAGATAGAGAAAAATAGAAAATACCACCGTGTAGGAGAGGTATTTTCAATAAAAAAGGTCATATGTATTTATTTCGTCCGAGCAATGGTTTGTCTGGAAAAAATTCGATAATGCAGGTATGTATTTTGCAGCAGGGGAAATCACTAAAAGGGGACATCTTATTCATATATGAAGCGTTAGCTCAATCTAAATTGGCTAAATTTTAATATATCGAATTGAAACTTGGTTTAGGAGTTAAAATATATATTTTTAACATTTATGCTGAGTCTCAGCTTGTTAGCGTAAAAATTACCCGATCTAGAGCCGCTTGACTTGGGTTTCTCGATTTTAGGAGTACCGAACCCACCAATTCATTTTAAACAGCTCCAGTTTAGAAAATTTTCAAAATATCAACCTGAAAGTTTTTTACAAGTTAAATATATAGATTTAAACAAGATCAAGGAGTATAAACCTTTTTTATTATTTACTTCTCAAAGCACAAGTAACTTAAAAAAGTATAATTTTAGACCTTTTTAGATTTTCCATCCAAACGCTTGAGTTAATCGGCTGCAGATTAGTCAATTTTTTAAATATCGTTTTTAAAATAAGTATAGCAAAAAACAATTGTGTTTTTAACTTCTATACCAATTTTTAAATCGATATGATAAAAAATGTCGAAAATGTAGTCGTTGAATCCAAAGGTGTTATAGTTAAAACGAGATAGGTAAAACAAAAGACTATTTTCAAGCGCCTCGTTTTTAAAAATAACATGAAAAAAATCGTTCATACTTACTAAGAATATTTATACTGGTGTACTCAACTTGTAAAACAAATTTGATGTTGATATTCCAAAAATTGACGAAACTGGAATAGATTGAAATTAGTTCGTGGGTCCGGTACTCCTAAAGTCGATAATCGAAATCGACTCCTAGATCGGGTCATTTTCAAGATAACAAGCTGAGACTCGGCATAAATGTTTAAAATATATATTTTAACTCCTATGTCAAGTTTCAATTCGATATATTAAAATTTGGCCAATTTAGAATGAGCTAACGCTTCATATATGAAAAAGATGTCCCCTTTTAGTGATTTCCCCTGCTGCAAAATACATACCTGCATTATCGAATTTTTTCAGAGAAACCATTGGTCGGACTAAATAAATACATACGACCTTTTTTGTTGAAAAATACCTCCTCTATACGGTAGTATTTTTTATTTTTCTCTATCTTCATCCCAGCTCGAAATATAAGGGCTAATCGAAAATCAAATGATAATCGATTTTCTTTTCGACTTTGGGAAATCGATAGACTGGTAAACTTTTTTTATGTTAATATACATACTTGAATGTACTTATAAAAAAAACTCAGAAGTATTGTAAATTACTGGAATTTTGGGTCTATAATTACCTCTACCGACTGGCCTAACTGAAAGGCAATGTCATCATATTTTGTCTTAAGTGGGAATTGTAATGCCATAAACATTATCTTCTGATTATGTAAAGTGTAGGAATAGCACCGTGTTAGTAAAAACGAAAAGAACCAAATGTGCTGCAGACAGGGAAGTAGAGTGCCACAAAGCAATCAGAAATGTAGTCTAATGTATAGACGAACGCAGATTTTCTTTATATTAAACTAGCGGCTCCGGCCATGCTCGCTTCGCTCGTCGATTCCGACAGAGACCCATGGTGAAGCCAATGAAAACAGATTATTGTATACTGTAATATTTTCACGGAAATGTCGACTGAGCTGTGACCAATACACTAGATAATGTAAGACAGTTATCGAAATAGACACGCCCATCTCAAATAATTCGAATTACGGCATGCGTTCTAATTTGACCATTAATATTTAAATAATGAACATTTAAAATAAATTTTGATATTACCAACTAAATTAAGCAATACAATATGTAATATGTAATACTAGATGTTTGACTTATAATACAGTAAACCTTTCCTTTGCTTTTACCTTATCTAAAAAAAAACTATTAGCTTTGAAGCATAATCACCTGATTATAAATTTGCCAAATTGGTTGCAAATAAACCTGTTTTGGTTCATTGTAGGCCTAACCTAAAATTAATTACATTTTTTTTTATCCAAATCAGCTGTTTTACTTATAATTTATAACAACAGATGTTTGAATTGAATTATAATACAGTGAGCATTTTTCGTACATTTTAGTTTGCGTTTGATTTTATTTTGCTACTCGGGGAGACCCCTGCGTGCTCCGCACGACAACCCCGTTCAATAATTAAATAACTAATAACTTATTTCGTATAATTTATAACAGCAGTTATAATAAAGGTTAAAAGAACCAGCAAGGCTCAGGTCTACGCTTAAACAAAACCCTAACCTAAAAAGTCAGAAATACAAATAATTGTTTCAATTTTTTAAATCAGCTGTTAATGAAAATATTAGAGCAAACAGCTGATTACTCTACCAACACTAAACATATATAATTATTATTTATTACGGTGCTCCCAATTTCCGTAAAATAATTAGTATAATTTGCGTTATTTTTATGTCCAACATATGGCCCTATTTTTAAAAAATATGTGTGTATTCGAACGTTGTGCCAAAATTTCAAAGCAATCTGCGAAGAACTTTCGGAGAGTTTAGATTTTGAACGAACGAACATTTACATTTTTATTTTTATAGATTTTAATAAAATGTTATTGCTTTCAAGACACGTGTATTGGTTCAGTATTGGCCTAATCTAAAATATCGTTAAGCTTTTCACCAAAATCAGCTGATTTATTTATATAATGTGACAATAGAATTCAGTAAGCATTTTTCGTTGATTTTTGTTTCTGTTTGCATTTGGTTTGTTAATCTAACCTAAAAAGCTGTTGGTTGTGAAGAATAATAAACTTATTTTAAATTTACTAAGTTGGTCGCTATGGTAATGAATGTGAACGAACATGTGTTGTTAAACATTACCGAACAGCTGTTTAATCTATTATAAGGCTGGGAGTGTTAGACCCATGAATTTTCACTATTTTTACGCTTTAAAATACAAATTTTGAAAATTCCTTAAGACCCTCTAAGATACAATGATCCCATAAGTATATAAATCCAAATTTTCCTTAGTCTATCTGTGTGTTAAGTAGTTTTGGTTCCACATTGATTCTGTATTAGTCATTCAGTCAGGGCAAAGCCTCTTGTAGCAATATAGATATGGTAATTGAGACATACGAATCTAAACAGTAAACAAAATTGAGTTTATTATAGAACATATGTATGCAATACGGTGGAGGTACACCGTAGCCTAAGTACAGCTCCCACGTTCTGTTGACGCATGCGTAATGAGCACAACAATATGAACACATCAATTATAATAAAGACAAAGATAACAATCAAGCGAACACAAGCTATAATGATACGTTGGAAGAAGCAATATTATCAATCACATGCTAAGTCAACTCCCTGTGCATTATTAGCAACGCCTTGCATAGCAGGTATTGTGCAATTGTTGACTGTTCTGCACACAACCTAACCTAACATTACGATGTAGGAGTGGTTTTTGTCAGGTATAGTTTCGGTTTTCGGCGTTACTCTGCGTTACCTTTCTCTAGTTAAATGTTTTGGCAGAATACTCGACCCAACTTGTAAACCAGGGGTTCTCAACCTTTCAGGCTCTGTGCCCCGCTTTGAACACTGATGTGAGGTCATGCCTCCCCCCATACCACTACCTTATGTGGTCAATACAAGTAGTATAATGTATTAATGTATAGTATGGTTGAAAACATATAAACTTAATTTTAGAAATTCGCTCAGCTCACGTCAACGGTTCAGCTGTGTGGTCGAACTAATTAAGGCATGAAATAGTTTTATTTCTAATGTCAAATACTTTAGTCGTATCTGTCAGAATTAGTTATGTTGTTTTTACAAAACGCAAGGTATTTTATAAAAGATAAATTAAATTAACTTTAGAAAAATCACGTTTTGTAAACTTTTAGAACACCAGAGACCTGTAGTTATTTGTTGGTATTTGACTGTCTGTTGTTACGTTACCCGTAATGGTTGTTTAGACACTAAGTCCACGCTCACTCTTGACAAGAGGTATGTTAAACAAACTGTGGCGACAAAAATCACACCGATCTAAATGAAACCCGAACCACAAAACAAGGAACAAAAACAAAAACAATAACTAAACAACTAAATTGTTATGTTTAATACGTTACCCTTATGTACATTTCGATGACATGGTCATCATCCTCAGAGGGTTTTAACACTACTACTCAGAGGGTTTTTGATTGGTGTGAAGAGGCATGTTGCTTAATCCTAGGTTAAACTAGTTATAGGTTTTTAGTTTTAGCTCATATACGAAGATGACGACTTTGTCGTTGAAACGCGTTTCATTATTAAAACTATGTGTGTGAGAAGTAGTGTTTTGTTATTATTTTTAAACCCTGCCGTTAGTTCAGGTTAAGGGCTTTAAAATGAGAAGTCGAACATTTTTCTATCCTAAGCAGTTCTTCAAATATCAAATGTCTTCAATTTTGGAACGAAGTTCCTTAAAGCGTTTTGCGGTAGGAGTTAACAAAATAGGAAATGTAATGCGTAACGGAAAAAGTGTTATTAATTGGTTGTTATAAAAATGACAAAAATAAAATACGCGTAACGAAAAAGCGTTATAAAATTGGTTGCTATGGCAATAATTGTAAATACATTCAAGAAATATGTTTTTTGGTTCATCAATTTAAATTAAGAGACGATCGGTTCCGTCCGGCGTAGATCAGATATTATCGTCAAGCGTTGAAATGCATTCAATAAACATAAAATTTTGGTTCATCAGTCTAGGCCTAACTTAAAATTGTTGTGTGTATTAGAAATGCATGTCTTAACGGCAACTTACGTACAATAATTTTAGGTAAGGCCTAGAAAGAAATTTTAAGTCTAGACCTAAACTAAAAATTATTGTATGTCTGTTGCCGTTAAAAAAGGTCAAATAAATTAAACATACAAAATAATTTTAGGTTAGGCCTAGACTGATGAATCAACATTTTATGTTTATTGAATGTATTTTCAATGAATGGACATTTAACTGTGTTTACCATCTCAGCTTTGATGTTATAATTAATTCCTGCACCTTTATTATAATAACATTAAACGTATGGAAACAGTAAATATTTGTGTAAAAAAAGAAACTAATAATAAACGGCAATTGAAAGATTAAAATTATGTGTGTATGTTGCCGTTAAGGCTGGTAAAAGAAATGAAAAATAAACGGTATCAGTTAACTGACACAAACTTTCTCCCAACTTACTGTAGTCAAAATAATATTGTTTTCAATCATTTTATTTATTACTTTTTAGAACAAAACAAAAAAATAATATTCTATCTACGTCAATCGTATAAAAAAATTATTGTCCCAGGCGGGATTCGATCGCGCGACCTTTGAATTACTGGCCGTGCTTGCTACCGTGGTGCTACCCTGTGCGGTCGCTGCCGCAATGCTAGATTGACAACATAAACTTGTTTATTTTTAAACATTTCCCCATAATTATAAAACGCCGAAGTTTTGATAAAAGCGGGTGGTGTCATTTTGTTTGGCATCTTAAGCACTATAAATACTGAAAATTTGATCAAAATCGTTAGAGCCGTTTTTGAGAAATTTTCATTTTTGTCGTTTTTTATGTGTTTTTAGGGGTAAATTACCCTTAAAAATTAAAAATTCCAAAAAATGAAAAAAACGCCTGGAGATGTTAGGGTTTAGTACCTACATACCAAATTTCATGAAAATCGGACCAATAGTGTCCTCTCTGGTCGTGTATACATACTGACAGACTGACAGACAGACACCACTCTAAAAACACTTTTTTGGGTTCAGGGAGCACCAAAACAAAAAATTCCACTAAAAATATTTTTGGATTTAGGGAGCACTAACACAGATAATTGCACTAAACCATTTTTTGGGGTTCTGGGAGCACCAAAACAGATAATTCAACTGAAAATTCAAATTCGAACATTTTTACGAAATCAATACTTTCTCCATATACTACGTATAGGGTGGAGAAAGTAAAAGGCGTGATGAACTTCGTTCCTGACGGGGCCCCACGACCACACACGTTTACTTCTTTATTTTTTCCTTTGTTTAAAATACACTGTATTTTAATAACTTCCCGAAGCTAAACGTAAAATAATTGTTGCTTCTATGTACCCGAGATCAGCTGATAATATATCTATGTCAGTAGTGAAGGTGTATGAAGCCTGACTCCGACCAGGTGTGGGCAACTGTAGACCCGTAATTATTGCATGAAAAGCTGCTGACAGCTTCGCACTCTAACTTCTTTGGACAAATATCTGATCTGTTTAACATGTATTTGTACCAGCCCTTGCTTGCATCGACGATCAAATATTTCAACGTTCGAATATTTCTTATCTAAAAATCCGTTTTATGTTTGATTTATTAGCCGTAAACTGTTAGCGCTGCCACGCGGGCGGTCTGGTAATTACGGAGAAAGTTTTTTTTTGTCTCGTTGACCACTGAACGAATTTCAATGATACTTTATTGACTGTGCAAGTAAAAGTGATTAATCTGTGAGAGTAATGTGCTAAACCGTTTATGATAGGTCAAAACAACATTTTGGCACTAAACAGGTATTTCTAGCAGAATAGGTCAAAACTAGCCTACCAATAGGTATTTACTAATTCTTGTCGATCTTTTTACCAAATTAAACAGTTATTGTTATAATCCACAAATGAAAATATCAACTCCTATAAAAGCAAGTGTAAGTCCGTACGTAACAATATACGTCCCCGTAGTAACAATATAATATAACAGCTGATTTCACCCATCATCTGTAATACTAAAACAAAACCTAGCGTAGATTATAGTTCGGTGTTATGTTTACAACTTTAATCAATATATATAAGTATTGTGAAATTGATTTTTTTTAAATATGAGTTAAAGAACTAATGTAGGCTATAATACGTTAAAAGATTTGCTTTGAGGTTATAAAATGAATTAAAATACAATATTTTATTATCAATATATTCATTTTTACAAGTTTAAAGAAGTGAACCATTCGTTTGCGGAACCATTAGTACGTCTTCATACAACATATTGGAAGAATTATTCTTATATTCGATTATTAATTTCTTCATTATAATAACGATCTATCAATATAAAGTTGGAAAGCAATTACAAGATAATATAAATTTAAAAAATTAACCAATAGGCCTACAGTTTTATAATCCTCATAAATTATATTGTACACATTTACCGAGTTAAAAATCACCGTCAGCATAGGTAAAATTAATATGAACAATTTCCTCAGAATATAGAGCAAATATTGAGAGTCAACAGTACAGTTTACTGCACTTACACCACGATTTCTATAGTCAGCTACATCCCTCAATCATAAAATTCAAGATTCAGATTTTACCAGAACAAATTAGGCTCGCTTGAATATAAAATAAAGATTATTATAAATAACGTTTTTCTTTAAAACCTTAAATTTTAGAATCGCCTCATTTGGTAACTTAAAAATTGGCTTGTTCTTTAAAAAAGGGAACATTAATGGGATTTTTTTATTATTAAAAGCACTTTTTTAATACTTTTTAAAATAAGGCTACTTTTTTAGTACTTTTTAAAATAAGGCTACTTTTTTAGTACTTTTTAAATAAGGCTACTTTTTTAGTACTTTTTAAAATAAGGGTACTTTTTTAGTTTTTTTTAAATAAGGCTACTTTTTTAGGTCTTTTTAAAATAAGGCTACTTTTTTGGTATTTTTAAAATAAGGCTACTTTTTAGTACTTTTTAAAACAAGGCTACTTTTTTAGTACTTTTTAAAATAAGGCTACTTTCTAGTACTTTTTCAAAATAAGGCTACTTTTTTAGTACTTTTTAAAATAAGCCTACTTTTTTCAGTACTTTTTAAAATAAGGCTACATTTTTAGTACTTTTTAAATAAGGCTTTTTTTAGTACTTTTTAAAATAAGGCAACTTTTTAGTACTTTTTAAAATAAGGCTACTTTTTTAGTATTTTTGAAATAAGGCTACTTTCTAGTACTTTTTAAAATAAGGCTACTTTTTTAGTACTTTTTAAAATAAGGCTACTTTTTAGTACTTTTTAAAATAAGGCTACCTTTTTAGTACTTTTTAAATAAGGCTACTTTTTTGGTATTTTTAAAATAAGGCTACTTTTTTAGTACTTTTTAAAATAAGGCAACTATTTTAGTACTTTTTAAAATAAGGCTACTTTTTTAGTATTTTTAAAATAAGGCTACTTTTTTAGGTCTTTTTAAAATAAGGCTACTTTTTTAGTACTTTTTAAAATAAGGTTACTTTTTTAGTATTTTTTTAAAATAAGGCTACTTTATTAGTAATTTTTAAAATAAGACAACTTTTTTAGTACTTTTTAGACTTTTAACATAGTACTGCTGGAGGTGTTCCCACAGGAAGATTGAGCAAAGAAAGACTTCTCATTTTTGCATCTTCGTTAAAAAGATATAAACAAATTTTCCCGGACTTTTTCTGACAAGTTCTCTGACTTTCCCAGAATATTTTTCATTTCCTTGACCGCTGGAACGTCCTTATATTAACATTTTTGCTTTGTGTATGCATGTTAGAACCAGCGCAGCGAGTGTACCGTCAAGTAATTTCCCACACACGTTTGATTTGTTGCTACATACCGACCATCGCCATTTCCAACCTGTAACTACGTATTGACGTAGATATATTGGACTCACTGGTCTTTACGGATACGAATTGTTTAAGGTTTGATTTCAGAAAACTTCTACAATAAAGAACTGTACGCCTATTTGTTAAAATGTTGTATTTACATACATTATTATATACCCAAAGAAAGATAAAAATATTACATTTTAATTGCTTTTTATTTCATATTGATAGATCAAATGATTTAGAAGTGATTAATATTATAGTGAATAAATTAATAATCGAATATGTCTATATGTTACACGAAGATGTACGAATGTTTCCGAAGTTAAACGAATAGGTATTTCCTCTATAAATTTGTATAAACACATTTTCAGGCCTATGTTTATATGAACTTTTTTATTATTTGTAGCTATAGCATGAGCTAACGATACATTGCTGCATACTTCTGAATCATCCTGTATAATACGTCATACTTTTATTAAAAAAATGTTAAATACATTTCTGCCCGAAGTTTTAAAACACCTTAGCATAGGAAACTATGTAATCAGCAACCGAAGGGTTAATTCCAATAATATAAAAATGTCGGTTGGAAACAGAATTTACGTTTTTCATTACAGATGTGTGCTTGGGGTGTTAAAGATGTTGTAGGGGTTTCTCCCTAGATTCCCCGTTCATCGCTTACTATACCTGTTCCACTGACGATACTGTAAACTTTTGCTCACTCTGTGACGTCACGCGTAATCCCACGTCAATCGTTACGCATTATCAATGAAACACAATTAGGTCTCCAATTGTAATCAATATCAAATCGCTAGAGTGCATTAACTTGCAACGGGATATTGAATCCATGCTAAATGTAATCATTCGCGATAGGTCTTTTATAAGCTAAACGCTAAACTGAAAAAAAAAAATTATCTGTGCTTTATATAAAATATTTTGAAAAAAAAAACAACAAATAAAAAAAAATGTTCTTTGTGTGTGTGTGTTTTTTATATTTTATTTAATGACGACGTTCTTCGCTATTGCATAATTATTTTGGTGAAATAAATGCGACAAATAATGGTAATTTTGTGTGTCATAAGGATATAAACTCAAACCCCCTAAAATTTTTTAAAACCCTTTCTTAGCGAGCACCTATGGCCCTAGAGGATACTACATACCAAATTTCGTTCCAATCCGTTCAGTAGTTTTTGAAAAATCTTCGTTTAGTAACTTTGACCCCCCCAAATAACCCCCTTAAAATTTCGAACTTTTCAAAACCCTTTCTTACCGAGCACCTATGGCCCTAGAGGAAGCTACACATACCAAATTTCATTCCAATCCGTTCAGTAGTCTTGGAGAAATCGTGATTTAGTAACTTTGACCCCAAACACCTCCTAAGATTTCGAATTTTTTGAAACCCTTTCTTAGTGAGCCCTAGAGGAAGCTACATACCAAATTTAGTTCCAATCCGTTCAGTAGTTTTTGTGAAATCTTGATTTAGTAACTTCGACCCCCCCAAACCCCAGTAAAATTTCGAATCTTTTTAAACCCTTTCTTAGCGAGCGCCTATGGCCCTAGAGGAAGCTACATACCAAATTTCATTCAAATCTGTTCGGTAATTTCGGAGAAATCGTGATTTAGTCATTTTTACCCCCTCTACAATTTCCAATTTTTTAAAACTGTTTTTTAGTGAACACCTATGGCCCTAGAGGAAGCTGCATACCAAATTTCATTCCAATTCGTTCGGTAGTTTTGAAGAAATCGTTTTTAATAAATTCGATCCCCCCAAACCCCACCTAAAATTTCGAATTTTTTCAAACCCTTTCTTAGTGAGCACCTATGGCCCTAGAGGAAGCTACATACCAAATTTCATTTCAATCCGTTCGGTAGTTTTTGAGAAATCGTGATGACTGAGTCAGTGGGTATTTCGCTTTTATATATATAGATATATAAGCGGCTGTCCTGACTGACATAGAATCAAGGTAGTGCAAAAACTACTTAAGTACAAATACGAAAATTTAAAGGTACTTTATTATGAGGCCATAGACGCACACTAAGAAATTTTGTAAAATTTGTTATTTTAAAGCGTAAAAATAGTGAAAATGCAAGGGTCCACTCCCAGCCCTATATCAGGTAAAACAGCTGTTCTGATCTAAAGTAAGCTAAGGCACCACAGGTTTCTTTACATTCATTGCCATAGCGACCAACTTATTCCTTTTAGATTAGATTAACAAACTAAAAAAAAACCACACAAACAAAAATTAAGAAAAATGCTTACTGTATTATAATTGAATTCAAACATCCTGTTGTTACATATTTATTATAAGTAAAACGGTTGATTTGTATAAAAAAGGCCTACAATAAACCAAAACACGTGCAAAAAATTCGACTAATATATATCGTACACGTAGGCAGCTATTCAGTGCCTTCGTGAATAGACAAATATCCCAGATATTTGGTTGAAACCCTGAAACATATATTGTAAATTCGCTCAACTCACGTCGGCGTTTCAACTGCGTGATGGAATTATTTCACGTGACGCGTTTCGACTTTTTTTGTTCCCCTTCGCAAAGTGATAGTTGAACCAAATGATTATATCTTTGAAGTTACCCTTTAAGGCTAAATTCAAAACGGCGAAGTTGGCTACTAATTTCAATGTTAAAATAACCTAACCGTACTTTTACTTTTAAGCATATTTTTGTGTTATTTTCATTTTGCAATAACTTGTTTTGCAACGAGTAAAAAATCAATAAAGTTTACTATATTTATATCATACGATCAAAAAACGAAAGCCGTATTTTTTTTCTTAAAGTAAAATAGATTGCGAGTGTTGATTGCCAAGGTTTTTTGCAATAACTCGTTTTGCAACTGAGTAAACAATTAATAAAGTTTACTATTTATATCATACGTTTATGAAAAAAAAAACTGTTTTTGAAAATGTATTCGGCTCTCAACATCCGCATTTGACAGTACTTCAAAATGAAACGAATTTTTTTATTTTATTCCAGGAATTAACTGAAAAATGACTTATTCTGTAGCATTGCTCTTATGGGATTCACATTCAATATGGCGGACAGGGTATCCTCCCCTTAATTTGCCGTTTGTTTCAGTCGATTGCTTGTAATTCGACCGTGAAAGCTAATATTACAAATTGTGAAACTATTCCAATTACCAATGCAGCTCTAATACTTATTCTTCGAGCATACATTAAAGTTATCGTTATTGTTTTGCCTACAAAACAAAAGCCATTTCTATTCACCGCGTTCGCCCGGTGAACACAACTTGTTTTTTTAGTATCTAATTGCTTTTTAATAGAAAGTAATAGAAAATTTCTCTCTTAAAGTTTCCTTTTTATGATGAAATGTTAACGTTACGACATTGTTACTAAAAGTTTAATGAGCTGGTATTATTGAAGTATCTAATTTATTTTGTACTATGTGATTATTTATACATTCAATATACGAAACTTACTTAGTAAATGTATACAGGGTGTTTGTTAAATAGGACGCCAAACTTCTGGAATGGTAAATACGTAATGTGGTTACGTGGTTTCTTACGTAATGGTAAATAAAAATGTTGCTATAAACATGTGCCTTAAAACGTTTCCAGATATTCGCCATTTTGTTTTCTTATTATGTGTAATAATTGGTTTGTTCAAACCGGCTTCCTAACCAACACACAAAGCACAATAATATTGTATGTATGCTGTTATTGTCTTTAACTTACCTGTTATCATTCATTCTATTGTTTTGACAGTTGCACCATCCGATAGGGAATCAAAAGGGCTACAAAAAAAAAAAAAAAAACGTATCTTGAAATTTTTTGTTAAAATGTACGGGTTTTTGAGTAATTTAGGTTTGAAATTTTCAAACAGCCGCCATTTTGACACACATGATTGGGTATAACCGCTTATTTTTCTCGAGACAGATCATTGTTAGATTAAACTGCATGCCAAGTTTGAACTAAATCAGTCAAATCGTTCTCTAGATATGAATTATTTTGTAAAGAAAACAAAATGGCGGATATCTGGAAAACGAAGCGTTCTAAGACACATGTTTATAAGAAAAAATTTTATGTAAGGAACCCACTAAAGAAGTTTGGCGTCCTATTTAAGAAACACCCAGTATATCGGGGCTTTAATGCTTTGTTGTATTTATTCCATTTAACTTACAATTATAAATATTACATTAAATAATGAAAGTGCAACTCAGACTGTTGTTTATTATAGAACGCTTCGCTTCGGTCGCAATTGATTTCGCGTCGAAACCGTCGGCTTCGAATCAGAAGCCCCCACGGTAAATTACCCAACGTTAATTTGAACCGGTTACTTTTATGGTATGTTACGTTTTGATCAATTTTAGGGGAACCAGACGGTCTATATAAGGACGTGTAAAAAAACGATATAAGTAGAATAATTTCCTTTATTTATTTGTTTTTCACACAACCTTAAAAAAGTGTATTCGAGTATGATAAACAAAATTAAAAAACCTGCTTCCGGTTGTTGGATTTTTTGGCTAACGAACTTGACCAAGCGACTTAGAAAACCAAGGTGTGTAGGCCTACCAAACTTAAGCCAAATCGGACGTAAACGCAGCCGTTAAAGTGCGAAGTGTATATATTTATATAATGTATAATTACAACTTAAAACGTATTCTGTTTACCATGAACGGTGCTCATCCAACACTCCCGACCTTGGGTCTCACCATAAGGGTCACTGCAATAGCTCATCTTTCCTATGGCAATTCGCTAAAAAGTAGTAAATATTCTGTTGATAAAAAATAAATATGCAATTTTGAGTTGAATATGATTTTGGCGACTTGGGATTATGGGAAACTAGATAGATTTTTTTCTGAAGACGCACTGCGGTAACAACAATGGTTACTTTCTTTGAAATCAACTCCTATAAAAACAAGTACGTGAGTAACATATAGTAAAACAGCTGATTTCACCCATAATCTGTAACTACAAACCCGGTGTAGATTATAGTTTGAGGTTATGTTTACAACTTCAATCGTTATAATTTCTTGTGAAGTTGTTTTTTTGTTAATTTGTTATAGAACTAATGTGTGCTATAATATACGTTATAATATTTGCTTTGAGGTTATAAACTGTATAAAAATACAACCTTTTATCATCAGTATATTTGTTTATACAAATTTAAAGAAGTTAACTATACGTTTAACTTCGGAAACATTCGTACATCTTCGTATAACATATAAATATATTCGATTATTAATTTCTTAGCTATAATATTAACTAGGGGCTCTGCCCCTGGACGCTTCGCGTCCCAACCCCGCCTCGGCCTTCGGCCTCAGATGGCTGCTTCGCTTCGCTCGCAGTTGGAAAATTCGCTGAAGAATCTCGTTAATCTTTGGATCGTTTGTACATAGTTGATCGAAAAAATCGTTTCCGCCCTTAAGGTGTTTGCAAAATTAAAAAATTTTAAATTCTGGCAATTTTCCCAAAAGTTTCTCGTCGAGAGCTTTAATTCAAGTATAAGGTTGAGGGGGGTCCGATTACGGGAAGTGCCTAATAATTAATGTCAATGAATCAGTGTTACCGTCTAGCTTTATATAAGTAGAAGATAACTTCGAAATCGTTTGATCTATCAATATGAAATAAAAAACAATAAAAGGATAGTATTTTTATCTTTCTTTAAATATATCTTACCATAGGCTATGTAAACAAAAATATTTAGCAAATCAGTTTACATTTTTAAAATCCTTATTATTGTACCCATTTACCGAGGCCCGTCAGCGTAGTTAGGTAGGCCTAGATAAGTATTCCTGTTGTTTTTAAATAGTTTGTTTTTTTAATTGATGTATTTCTGATGTGTACCTTATTAATCAGCCTGTGATTTTTCACGGGGGCTTACTAGTTTAACATAAAAGCACATTTCCGAGAAATAGGGTTGCGTTAGAGTTGGATACGATATTAGTAAATGCAAATCAACTCTTGCTATACGAGCTCAGATTGGAAAACATAAATTTGAACACAAGAGCACAGCTTTAATGAGTTTAAGGCACCCGTGTCTGGACACTTTATGTTAGATTAATGTCCTGTAATTGTATATTTCAATAATGCAACGAGCTCCTCTGACGAGGCTTTGCGAACAATTTATTAGTTCCACTCGCTTATTAGTAGGCTACTGTAGCGCCGTAGAATGATAAATAAATCTTGTTCGGCAATAAATAATACGGTTTAAAAGTTATTAAATAACAATAAAGTCACCTTTCGTCCACTTTCCGACACATGACTTGTTTTAAAATCTTTTCCGTTTCGTCATCCAAGTTTAGTTTCTTTACAGAAAAAAGATATTTATATGGATGACGTCGAGGTATTGAAGATATATAAAGACTTTTAAAACAATAAATATCTGTTAACAAATGATAAACTCAGTTTCTAATCAAACACAATGTATTAACACTGCTTTTCAAATCTAAGATAGCGAATCTTTAACTTACGTATATATAAAATTGAATTTCTGTGATTTTCAAATAAATACTTTTTTCTAAGCTCATACGGTTATTTAGCCTACACTTTACCAAAACCTAAACATGGTTTTATTAGCGAATTTCCATAGGAAAAATGAGCTATTGCAGTGGCCCTTATGGTAAGACCCAAGGTCGGGAGTAGCAAATGAGCACCGATCATGGTCCCCAGAACACGTTTTGGGGTGTCATTAAAAATCATATATATATGTATATATGTGTTCGCACTCTAGCGGCCGCATTTTAAGTCCGATTTGGTTAAAATTTGGTACAAATGTTGGTTTTGTTTATGTGGCTCGGACGAGTTCGTTAGCCAAAAAATCCAACAACCGGAAGTACTTTTTTGACAGGAAGTAACTATTTTTTGGGATTTTTACTACGAGAATGAAATTTTTTTAGAGTTTTTTCTAAAAATATAAATGTAGGATAATATTGTGCACATCTTGTTTTATTACGCGACCCTATAGCTCGCTCAGTTCCCCCAAAATCGATCAAAACGTAAAATACCATAAAAGTACCCGGTTCGAAGCCAAGTGGTGCAAACTCGCGAGGCCTCTAGGCGCAAACAAATTCTACTAATATATTTTGCGTACACACAGACAGCTGTTGAACGCCTTCGTGAGTAGACATATTTCCCAAATTGTTGGTTGAAACCCTAAAACATAGGCCTATAAACTTAATTTTGGAAATTTGCTCAACTCACGTCAGCGGTTCAGCTGCGTGGTCGAATTATTTTTTATCTGATTGTCTGTTTGTCCGGGCTAATCTACGGAATGGCTGAACCAATTTTGACGAAGCTTTTATCTGCATGTAGAGGACTTTTCACAGATTAATCTGGCCTACTTATGATCACGGAAATATGTAGGGTTCCTATTTAAAAATTGAAAAAATGTAAACAAATTTATTGTTTTTGCTTACGCAAGTGACACGCGGCCGTTATAAATCTGTATCTACGAATCAAATTAAACTGTCTGTGATTTTGAAATAAATATTTTGTCTAAGCTCATATGGGTTATTCACACTTTATCAAAACCTAAACATTATTTTTTATTATTGTCAGTCTGTTTGTTTGTCCGGGCTAATCTGTGGAATGGCTGAACCTTTAATGAAATTTTCATTTGCATGTAGAGAACTTTTCAGAGAGTAATCTAGGTTAGTTTTTAACCCGGAAATATTTAGGCTTCCTATTTAGAAATTGAAAAAATGAAAAAATGATGGACAAAATAAATAGGGATTTTTCGGACGGACTTGACATGCGGCCATTATAACTAAAACAACTGATTTGGATCAAAAGCTTAACACTTTGACAAGACCGGCTGTGTTTTAATTTACTGTATACTCTGGTTTAACTATATATCAAAATAGTATGCAATATTGTGAAATTTACCCGTAGATGTTAAATACCCTTCAAAACCTGATAATTTTCATGTTCGTTCAGGAGTAATAAACGGTATTTTTAGGTTGTAGGACGGAGAGTCCCCGGGTAATCCGCACAAGGGTCGATCGTAAAATATTTGAGCGAAGCTGGACCGAGGGTCCCCAGCCGATCCCTCATTAGCGCGGGGACCCTCGGTCCTCTCCTGCCAAGAGAGGATTAACGGCCAGGTCACTGAAATACTCCATCCTGGGCTTTACCTCTTTCCACCATGTTTATTTTGCATTCTCAGTTGCATTAGAAACGTTTATAGTGCATTTCTAACTACAAAATACGATGATTTCGTCATGTGTTTTAACAACTGATAAACGCAGACAAATGTTGGCTAAATTTAGTAAATGAATGAAAGAGAGAAATATAAACACTATAAATGATAAGGTTTTACTTGCTTATTTTATCTGAACTATTGAAATAGGGGCCCCCGAAATCCTCCCCCCCGAAAACCTCCCCCCCCCCCCAAGCAGGTTACTACGTCATTGACGTCAGAGATCGGGGGGGGGGCAGTTTTCCAGTCACGCACACTCAAGTTTCGATATAATTAGAATAAAAAAAAACTAGAGGACTAACCTAAACTGTTTAGTCACAGTATGTTGTCGATAACAGTATAATTGTAGGAACCTGCTTGGGGGGGGGGGGG